>JAAGAY010146305.1:8603-30555 GCA_011801015.1 Ardeotis arabs | reverse complement strand
TTTTTTTTTTTTTTTTTTTTTTTCCTGAAGAGTATGTGGTATGTCTAAGTAGCTTGTAATTTAAACCCAGAATTAGAGTGTGGGAGAAGAGAAGCACAACAAAGGAAGTTCAAGGACTAACTTTGTTAACAGATCCTTGAATGATGAAATATAAGATTCTCAAAAGCAAGTTAAAGTGCTTTTAATCTGTATAGGAGGTCTAGTTATGTTAAGTGACTAGAAGGACAGTGGATGAACCTGTCCTTAATCTAAATCTGTGCTGTAAGTATGTCCATGAACTGAAAGGGTTCATTTGCTAATGTAACTCTGGGCTTTCTTGGTTTTGAGATTTTTTTTTTTCTTTTTTTTTTTTCAGTAATATATGCCTGTGTGTTCCCTCCCCCCAGTCAGCTCTGTGGTGCTCAGCTGCTCTGAAGTGAAAGCAGCACTTTTGAAGCGTGCTGTCTGTACAGTGCATGTGTAACTGAGCTATGCAGATGCAGCAGCTGAGTTTTTCTTAGAATCGCTGCCTGTGTGATTGAGCTGAAATACTGGAGTTGTGGTGCTTATGCAGATGAATTATGCTTGTTTATGCAGGACTCCTCAGCACAAGTAAGGTTGCAAATATCCAAAAATCTCTTTACATCACCATTGCAGAAGGATGTCTGCTTTAGAGTCCTGCCCGAAGCAGCTGCAGTGGTAGATAGAGCTTTCCCTCTAGCCATCTTCAGAGTCTCTGACTGTGCCTTACAGCTGCCTTCAGAGCTTTAAGGATTAAACAGCTGGGTAAGATATACGCATTAAACTTCTACAGATAGCTGTGAAAGACTAATTGAGTGCTTGTAACTTCTAGTATTTTACCAGTGTTTGAACATGCCTAAAGGTAAAGCTTTAGTGTGTGCAGGGGAACACTAGGTGGTTGGTTGCTGTCAGTACTAAAATGAACAAGCTTCTGTAAGAGCATCTGCTGTGTACAGGCTATGTTTGGGAAGCCATCACCTACTTTTCTTCAAGCAAGCCAAAGCTCCCTATTAAGCCTCAGTTGTTGCTTTTGGCTTTTCCACAGCTGTGCTAGCACTTGAGAGTGGAGAAAATGCCAATTTTTACTTCTGTTGGAGGAAGTTTAGGTTTTCTGTTTTAGTTGCTTCATTTGTCAGAGACTGACTTTTCTGTGTCACACTGAATCACTTGTGCTGTTTTATGTTAGCAACAGTTATTGCTTCTGCATTTAAGCCTTAATTTTTAGGGGAAAGATGAGTATGTTGAAGTGCCTTGAACAATACAAGGAAATTGCACAGTTATATCTGTTGGTTTTTTAATATAAATGTCCATATTTAAAGAAAGGCATGACCTGGCTGATCAGCAAGATCTCATTGCAAAACTCACAAGAGGGTGAGTACCATTCTCAACTTGCAGTTCTTGCCTGTTGGAGTGATTTCTCTGAAATCTCAGATGGTCTACAGTGGTTGCTCACTGCTATTGATGGAAGCATTTCTTCTCTGTTGAAAGATTATTCAGGTACCTATTATACAAATAGCATGATCATTTTGCTGCCTCAGTGAGACCTCAAAGCATATCAAGATGTTGGGGAAAAAATGTCTAGTGGGATAAACTACCTTTTTATTTAAGCTGAGGTATTGGCTGTCAGTTCTCTCTGACGCTTCTTGCCCACTTCTGGTTTTATTCAGTGTCTTTAGAGAAAAAAAGCAGTAGCCAGGTGAAGTTATATGGTAATTACAGCAGTCATACCTTGACTTGCTATACAACAGTGCAGATGGTCCTTAACACTATCTAGTCTTACTACCCTGTTGATGAAAAACTGCTGTTTTGAAAGGCTTTTGAAAGGCTTCTCCTGGAAGAGACACCAACAGAAGTGGGAAGGGGAGTAGGCATGGGAGAAAGGGAAGGAAGCACAAAAGGCCCAGTAGTGGTCAAGGTAAAATAGCCCTAAATGTAAAGGGCTGAAGGAACTTGCCATTCATTCAGCAATGTGTGACAGAAACAAGTGGATTCTTATTTAACATTTGTGTAAGCCTGTACCGTTTACAGGCAATCTAGTACTAAAGTTGTAAGTAGATGCATGGTCTTGAAAGACAAAACATTGTATTTTGTGTGAAGTAGTAAGAGGGGCTATAAAAAATGTATTTGTCTAACTTTCTTCCCTAGAATAGTAATTTCCAACAGAGAGGGCTGTTGACATGACAGGAGGCACTAAATGAAATCTAAGTGCTATATTTAGAGTCTGTTTGCGGAATCTAGCTAGAAGCAGTACTTGACTCCTGGCCTTCTGACTTCCTGCTTTTTTACACATCCTTATCTGAAATATTCATAATGAAACACTAAAACTCCGTTTGAAATACTAATCCAAATCATGTCTTTCTGGCTTTTTTTCATACTTAGTGTAAGACTGTAACTTTCTGAAGTGTGAAGTACTTGTTCTTGAAATAACAAAATACTGCTTTTTTTCAAGTGGTAGGAATGACAAAGTCATCAAGAGATGCATTAGAATGCAGAATGATTGGTCTGATAATTCACTTAAAATTTGTAATGTTTTGTTATAACCTTTGTGAGCTGTGTGATGTTATTAATTTCAATTGTCTACTAAGAGGAAAAACTTGTAGACTGGCTAGCTGCTTTTCAAAGAGCTGTTCATGGACTGTTATATTTAAAAAAAAAATCATGGAAGGTTTTATGAGAATGAGATTTCACAGCATGCTGGTAATTGTAACATGAAGTATTAGAGCTATTTAACTGTTCTTTCCACAATGACAACTTCATGGAAAGCTGCTGGATTCTGTGGTATTCATCGGTAAACCCATCGGTAGAAGTGACAAAATCTAGTGCACCAGGGCAAGCCTATCTGTAATGGCAAGGTAACAATGGAGTCTTAAGGAATAGCTCTTTTGTCCATTTACCTGATCTGTTCTCCCCAGTTAAGCACAGGAAGAATATTTCAAGCAATTGAGTCATAAAAATAGGTAGCTACTTGTTCACAGTGATGGTAGTAAGGGCAAACAGCTTAGTAGCTCTTCACTGAAATCTTAAAGAAAACAAAGGTTTGCAAGAAGGAATAACTTGTGGAAATCCTTTGTGCCATAGGACGCTGGGATGACAGCAGATGTTGAATGGTCCCTGCAGCAGAGCATGCTGCTAGCTTTGGTGCCTGGGATCATCAGCTGTTTGGAAGAGAATAAAAATGACACCTGATACCACATTTGAATAGTAACAAACTATAATGACAGTACTTTATGCAAAACACAATGAAAAGTTGGAGCACTCTACCAAGTTTTGTGTGATCAATGTGCTGTGACGTGACAATTAAAGATCATTTGGATCAAGTAGTAGTTGTCATATCCAGCCAGTAGGGACTGTTTAACTACCAATTTGGCGTACGAGCATATGGCTGGAGTCCATAATGGGTGATACAGTGGTAGACCCCTCTGAATCTGCAGCTGTACAGCATCTGATGCTGAAGAAATTAAAGCACTATGAGATAAAGATGTAAAAATATTTCAGGTTACCGTGAAAAACTGTGGGCATGTGCAAGTGATGCCTACAAGCGTCTTTAATGTGTAAACTTTCAAACTGGTCTATTATAATTATTACATACAGAGTTCCTACCTACATTTAACCAACACAAAATGTGTTGTATTTCTTTCAACTGTATAAAAACTATCAATCCATAAACTTTTGATGGTGAAAGGTCTGGAGAAGAACCTCTCTATGACCACACCTAGTGGTGTGATATATATACACCTGATTCGTGTTAATATACATGGAATCTTTAATTATCCTGGGAAAAACAGGGTGATATGTACATAGTTCTGTATTTTGAGGCTTATTTAAGTTACTGAAAATGTGTTTGGCAGGATTCACTCCTGCCTTGGTAGTTGGACATAATTAAAGATGTTACCTGCTTAACAGCGCTGTTTGCATAAGAAGGGCACTTGACAATGGAGCGGGGAAAAGGCGGGAAAAGCGGGCTGGGGGCTGATGACCACGAGCACGTAAACAACTCCAAGTATGGGACCGGCCGCTTCGGTACTTTTAGCCAATTAACACCTGGATAGCGGCGAGTGATATGCTCTTAGCCAGTCAGTACCTGCCACGAACGGTGTGAGTGACCAATGGAGTGTAGATTGTGAGCTCCCAAAAAGGAGACAGGCAAGGTGGGGGACTGGAGAGGTCATAAATAGTGTAACTGTAAACAAAGGGGTGTGCGTCTTGGTGGAGCGGAGACTCCCGGCGCACCCAGCGCTGTTTGCTTGTTTCTATTCAATAAATTGGAAACTATAATTGGAATCCTGTTTTGGGACTCAACTCATTTATAACAGTGGCAAACCCAATGAAATTATTTGGGGGACAAAGAGGCTGTGTCATCCATGGAAACACCGATCCAGAATTTAAAGATTGACTAAATCGGGTAGGTTCTACTATTTTAACTCATTCACTGTTTCCAGAGGTGGAAGGAAGGGACAGATGAATGTTCTAGCCCAGGTGTGAAATGTTTAAATAAAGCATGTATAAAGTTGCAAAATCATACATGCTTTCTGTGGTCTGGAAACCTTTGAGCCACAAACATACCATTGTCCTACATTAAGTTATACCATGTGATTATTTTAAAAAAGTTAGATTCACTGCTGAATTTGCAAAGATGCCACTTTCCTGAATTGCCCACGTTAGTTTGAAAACAGCTTGTGTCTTTCCAAGGCTAAGCTATCTAGGCACTGCCTGGTTTAGCTGATATTTGGGATCATGCGTTGCCATTAACTCTCTTTCGTTAAGCTTTGCCGCCCTTTTTAGGAGTTCAAGTATCTCCTTTTCTGTTCTAATAGATGTGCCTACAGCCTGTTCATAACACCAGAGGTTTGTTTAATGAAACATATGGAAGCGCTGGGCCACCAATACTGTAATTATCCAAATGATTACCCTACTTATTGCCAGCATCCAAGATCAGATGGCCGGTGTGTGCTTGGATAATCAAGGTTCCTGTCTCAGAGGCCCCTCCCTGCTGTAGTTATTTTTTTTTTCTTCATCAGAGGATGGGCGGTGGTTTCTATAGTTAATTTGTAGCTATTAATTTGCTATTCTTCTAATACTATTGTAAAATTTATTCTTAATTTTACAATCTTATTTAAAACCCAGCTATCTCATTGCAAGCCTCAAATGTAATTGCTATGCAGTGTTAGTTTACATTTTAATGGGAAAAAGGCACACCTACTCTACTTCCTTATTTTATGGATGAGGGCATCTTATAGCAGTAGCCCTTTTTTTTTTAGTCATTAAAACAAGAACTTTTGCCAACAGGGCGCAAGTCCCTTATCCTACAGGTACAAGTTTCCTTGCCCACTTGAGCAAATAAACCATTCACTTCAGCGAGGAAACTTCTCACAGAATTTCAAGAAGGTACTTGAAAAATACTACCGAATTGCTCCAAAATTTGTTTCACTAGTAAATAAGCAAATTAAAGATGTGAACAAAAGATCCAGATGATCTAATCATGAAATGCCTTCATATAAGACTCATCAAGGAAAGATTTAGTGCAAAATGCTCTCATAAATATCTTGCATCAAAGTATAAGCTTTAATATGCTTTTTTATATATGTATACATTATACAATATATACACAATATAAACTAAGTATTTTAAAGTAGTGTTGCTGTCTTAGACTCAAGTGACCTACACTGAAGGAAATCTTAGTTTTAGCTGTCAGTATAACCTTAACTCTGCCTGTAGTCGTGCATAGCGCTACACATTGCGTATAGAAGGGAATACTGCGGTTACATTGCTATCTACTCTAGACCTGCTTTGTGCAGTGGTATAAATATGAAGGTTGTAATAAAGCCAGGTCTGTTTTATTCCAGTGGCTTTGTTGACTTAGCTATGTTCCTGGCTTTAACTCACCATGATTCAATTTAGCCCATGATTTCACTTGACTTTCTTTTCAAAGAAAGCATCTTATGCCACTAGTGAAATATGACTTAATATATAGAAAGTAGTTGTTGACGGTGCTTGCTATGGGACTCCGGTAGGATATCGAACCATCAGAGTTCTTGCCTATGCAATGAATGAACAAGCAGAATTCACACAAAGCATAAAATGTGTGTTGCAGAGTAGTTTTTGTTTTAAAAAAATGTAAGGCCTCCATGTATGACAGTGCATACAGATCAAAACACCCACCTGGCATCCAACAGTAGAGCTCAAATGTAAACTGCTTTCGGAACCAGAAAGGAAGAATTTCATCCCAGCAGCCACCTGGGAATCACTTGTACTTATCCCTGTTACACACTATAAATTATAATAATATTATGAAATCTGGGAAGTTACTAACAATTGCTTTGATGCCCTAGGGCCTCATCAGAAAGAATTCCTTAATTCCATGTGGTGGAGCATCATGTGGTGCTATTGAAATGGACTGTTCGTTGTCCCAGGTTCCTGGAACTCAAACAAAACTGAGCATAGCTGGCTTAAATCATCAAAAAGGTAGTTCCAAATGAGAAGTGTTACTTATACCTATGTACCAAAGCTATGGACTGCTATTTGATGCGAGCAATTGAGGGTGACTGTGTTACCAAGAAGAAATCTGTATCAACAGCCTCTGAAAAGTACTTGAAAAGATTTTCAAAATTGCAGTTTTGTTAAAAATCATGTGATAATGGATCTGTTAATATGATCTTTGAAATGTCATTAAATTTTTCTTCTAGGAACAGGATAGAGAGAATAGGAATAAATATTTTTAGGCACTCTGGCTTAGAATAGAGTTCTCTGTCAAGAATCTAATTTCTTATTTGAAAGTAAACATCTTATTGAGTGCACTAAAACCAGCATTTTAGACAGGAGCTATCAATATTGCAAAATAACATGTAGGAGTGTTCCATTACACGTGCCAAAAAGGATTTGCCTGATTTCATTGTTTGTGGAAATAAGGAGCCAGATTCTCAGCTGGAGCATGCTAGTGAGCTTGCATTGACGGAGTGGTGCACAAAGCATTGCTGTTATTGATTCATAAAATGGGTCATTCTTGAATGTCCTCATGCAAGTATTGCAGTATAACTAAAACTACTAAGTTAGAGAATTCAAAAACTTAGAGCTCTCTACAAGTGAAAGGACACTTTATCCTTGGTCAGGATACATAAATATGCAAGTATGTATAGACATACATATTTATCTATGTATACATGTATGTCTATACATATGCACATCTATATGGAGATACACCACTGGTGATTAAAAAAAGGAGGAGGCTATTTATGATGAAGATACTAACTTGCTGTTTTTTCTAAGGATGTAATTTACAGCAGGTTATTGGAACAGATGCTAGTTTCTGTCAGAACTGGAGGCTACAGTGACTTCACGGTCAAATGTATCCTCATGTTAATTGCCATAATTAACTTATGTCATAACTAACTTAATTAATTCTAAGGCTTCTGCTTTTTTAGGGGTAGAGGGAAAAGTAAAGGAGAATCTCAAAGCTGACAGTCTTCTTAGCAATGAAATCTGGGCCTGATGGGTGATTTATGTATTTTTTTCAGTGCTTTGACATTAAAAATTCAGGTTCAGAAACACAAGATGTCATCCCTAAACAAAGTAGTACATATATGGATATGATATACATATATCGTATCTAGCACTAATGATAAGTCCGTGCTTGTTATTGATCTTCTCCAATAATGTGCATGTGTTTAAGCACACGTAAGGAAATACAGCTAGTTATTGGGCTACTTCTCTACTCCTTTTTTGTTATGCTCCATCTACTGCCTCCTTCATTCAGAAAGAAAACATAGCTTATTTTGCACTGGATTTTGAAATCTACGTTTTACAATTTCATTCAAAGCCATTTAATTTTCATACATTCAAAGTTGGTTTACATTTTAACTTAAACTTTTTTTCTTTAATCTTTATTTTTCTATTCTTGTTTTGATTTATTTTCCTTGTAATATTTATTGTCATTGTGCAGTAGCCTTATAAGGAAGATGTGAAGAAATACTTCTCTAAATGAGGTACACAATAATAATGTCTTCCCTTCAGTTACTACAAAATTAGCTATTGTTTGATAGTGAACAATAATTGGCTTCACCTCTAGTTGCAGCTCTGGATCTTCTCCAAGGAAGTCCTCTGTCCCCTGTGATGTGCCCCATATCCTGAGAGGTTAGTTGGTCAGGAGATTTGAATCCTTTTAGAAAGGAAGGAAATATCTGAAGCATGAATGTTTACCATAACATTAACACTCATTGAATAGTTGATAATTTAAGAAAGTGATTAAGCCAAAGACTGTTCTTCAAAATTATTTGAAGAAAATGTTTTCAGACTTGTATCCTCTGTGTCTTTTCCCACTAAGGGAACTTTTTGCTTCATGTAACTTAGAGTAAAAGCACAGGGGAAGGTATTATTTCAGATGAGGCATTTTTTACAACAGATGTTGACTGAAAGCAAATGCAAACCCTTCTTTGTATTTACAGTGGTATTGCAACAGGTAATCTGGTTTCTTTACTTTCTTTCATCTTATTAATAAGTACCTCTTATGCCACACAACTGCCTTACAGGACCACTCAGAAGTGATGGATGTCATTAAATGTTGCTGTGCTACTGGCTCTGTTCTGATTGATATAGTCTATGGCATCACAAAATAATTAGCAAGGGAAACAAGGAAATATTTTTTTTCTTTCCTAAGTTGTAAACCAGAAATTAAACCTCATAACTCTTGAAAAGCGAGCAGTAAGGAGTTGTGTAAAGAAGGCAGCTTTAAAAATCCTTGTTTAAGACCTTATAGTAAAAGTAGTGTTTCCTGAACATCTGGTTCATTAATCTTTTTTTCATGGAGGTAACTCATTAGCAACCTCTGTCATGCACTGTTGATACTATTCCATCTCAAATCAGTAATTGGCCATTAAGTCTTCTTGAATCAACTCATCTGTAGGCAGTTCACCTATATGGAGTTAAGTGACATAAACAAAAGAACTTTTGTGTTTTCTAAGTAGGTTTAATTTTTTTTTATAAAGAACAAGTAATTTTTTTTTTTTTGTGTGATAGCTTTTGGACATTCAAGTAATGGGGAACATGAAAGAGAGGATGATGAGCAGCTTGTCTTGGTATCTGCACCTTTAATTACATACTGTCATTTGAGTGACTCTTTCAGGCTGAAAGACATTTCTGCAGCAGTGGTTGAATGAAAGGATCTGCAAACATACACATTTATTTCAACAATTTTTTTTTGTGGATGTCAGTAGTTTTGGATCAAACCTGAGGGTATGAAAGAACGACCTAGAAAAATATATTGTTTATCTGGGATTCTTGCCCTCCTCTGAGCTTCTAGAGAGTCTTACTATTATGAGGGTACTAGTTCAGATACCAGCCCCTCTGCCATTCAGGCTGAAAACCTACTACTGACCTTTTACATGCTGCCTGCACTGCCCAGAATAGGGTTGCTGTGACTATAACTACGTCTGAATGCCAAAACCAGCTTAAAAGCCATCTGATGGAACATAAACAGTTTGAGTGTCTCAGCATGTGCAAACTGATGGGAGCTTCAGTGGATGCCTCTGCCAAATTGCATTTAGTTAATAGCTGTGCTTTTAAATCACAGGGAAGTGTGCAGCAGCTGTTCACCTGGTAGAAGAGGGGTGTTTCCTGCTGTGTGCTGAACTGAGACTCTGGGGTTTTGGGAGGCTTTTCTTTTCCTTGCAGTCATGTGTTTCATGCCTTGCAGCTATCATCTCTTTCAGCTTATTTCACGGTGTGGTGTCAGAAACATGGCTCAACTGTTTGTGTCAATAACACTTGATATGGCAGCCTAGCTGAAGGAAGTGTTTTGCTGTTTGCATAACTAGGCGATGCTCTGAGGTTTTAGGGTTCTACTGTACTGCTTCTCTTCATGTACTTTCTTAAACTCCTTTCACTCAGTCTTATGGGTATTAGCTGGTAAAGTAGCCCAAATTCAGTATTCAAGCATTTCTGCACCCTTTGAATATGTCCCCTTTCTACTTCACTATAGTTGCTGCTGCTGAGTAATCTCCTGCAAGCTAAAAATGTCTGTCCTGTATCAGGCATTTAAATCCTCTTACCACTGCTACAGATCTGTGCCATACCCTGGGCTGTCTGGCAACTGAGAAACAGCTATGGGCTGTCCCAGGATCTTGAGATATTGCTATACTTCAGCATAGAGGTGACTTCTTTTGAATGCAGGATGTGACTTGGGTAGTAAAACATATCATGTCTGGGGTTTTAATATAGCTTCAGATCAAAGAGGACGCGAATTTAAACTAACCCACAATTATCATTAAAACTTGTTCTGATACATTAGTCATAAGGTATTAGCTGGAAAAACAAAAGCTGAAAATGACAAAGGAATTAGACTCAGTCATTGAGACTTCCCTATGCCTTTCTTTTATTTTACTGTACAAGTCTTGTTTAGACTCCACTTTTGTTTTCCCCAAGCAGGAATAGACATTCAAGGACAATTTATTTAAAATTAACTGTGAAAAGTAAATGCTATCTAGTTGCTAGGAGATAACTATTTGTTTCTCTAATGAGGGATTGCTTTGGCTGCTTCATGTAAAAGACCCCAGTTATAGATCTTTGCTGTCCCATGTTTTACCTAGAGATAACAGGCTAGCAAAAGCTTTTATACAGCAGTACTTATCAGTAGACTTAAGCTAAAAACAATTCCACCAAAACAAGAACTCTGAGGAGTGTTGGCTGTCTTTCAGAGTTCTGCATTGTTTCAGGAAAACAATTACTTGGAAATCTTAGAAGAAACAAAGGAGAAAGAAATTTTCCAGTTGTTGTAAAGGTTGAATTTATGTATGAACAGTCCCACATATCTGAAATTTGTGTATGCCACGTTCTTTGGTTCAATTTTAGCAGTAAAGTGTGGGTGGCAGGTTCAGAAAAGGGGAAAACATAGTTTTGGGGTCGATAGAGATGTTCATTCACTAATGTTGTAGAGAGTAGTAAGTTCTTGAACAGAGAAAGTATGCTGTTCACTATCTATTCTGTTCAAAACCAAGTTTTCTCCTGTGAGATTTCTCAGCATTCATCTGAAGAAATCGTGCAGGAAGAAGAACCTAAATTGCTGCTTTCAGTGTTCTGTCTGTGTACTGAACTCTGTTTGTTCAAGGACAACACGGAATCAGCATTGATATGCCATGTTAGAGTCCTGGAAAACCTACAAAATGAGTCAAAATTAAGAAAACAAAAACTACATAGTGGCATGTCAGCAAGTAAAACTCTATTTCTGGGTCCACTCATGCTCCACTGCTAGCTCTGGTTCTTTTTAGCACTGCTTGCTTGAAATAGCAGCAAATCTAAACGAGGACAATGGTGTAGTGAATATTACTCAGCACAGACCTGGGTCTGGATATTACAGTCTTTGGTGGAATATAAGGTCTCTTCTTAGATCTGACAAAGTAAAAGCTGGCTTAATTTCTCGTAAGCTCACAGCTATCCCATGTTATAGATGACTTTAAAAATTGAAATTATTCCTGTTGGTTTTGTGAAACTTAATCCACCTTGCTTGTGAGAAGCAGTTTCACTGACTGTTTAATAATATGTTTTGCATTCTCTAACTCTACAGACACTCATTTCACAAGACAGAGCACTAACTACCAATAAATCTGCAAAGACACTGCTATCATCTGTAGGTCATCTGGTACGTAAGCATCGCACTTGCAGTGAGCGACTTTGTGCACTATATCAAACTGAGCAAATGGTTACTTCTGAGAGCTCAAAAAAGTTAATCAGGCTAGTATGTCAGTCTTGTCCTTGCTCAGAATAATACTACCATCAGTTGGATATTAGACTTGCTTAATTTTGAAAAAAAAATTAAGGCATTTTAAAATTTCCGTTTCTCCTCAGAGTGTAGGGCTATAAAAATAGCAAGAGGTTGTTTGCTCGACTTTGGTAGAGCTGATCCTTTCAGAGTGCTGGTTTTATTTATCCAAGGTTCTGCTTCTGCAGTGTTGGGCTCCTGCATCCCAATGCATGTTAGAAGGAGATACGACTTTCCAACTAAATGCACCCTTTGCTCTGAAGGGGTGATGTTCCCAGGCTGACAGCATGGCTCTCAGTTGGGTCTTCTCCACTTCACTCTCTGTACCTTTTCAGGGTCTGGGTCTGTTCTCACCTGTTGCACTCAAATGACCATCTCATGCTTCTGGCAAATATATCATCTATGGGAGCCTGTGTGGTTTTTCCCCATGTCATTGTGCTTTCTTCAATCTCAGCCCTTACTTAGGCAAACCTCCTGCATTTTGCTGTGTTGCCACACAGTAGCCAGACAAATGGTGATAACTGGGTTACTTGACAAAGTTATCTAATGACTCACCTGAGAGATCTTAGATTTTTTTGAATCAAGTTGCCACAGCACATTGGCCTTTTGTTTACCATCTTTGTTAACTGTTTAGTACTTTGTCTTGTAAACAAACTGCAGAAATACTTGTTGTCTGGAGGCTAGACAGTATGTACTGGCTACCATAGCATTTCAATTCTAAGCGACAGTTGATTGCCAAACTAATATTCATATATGTGTGTGATCTGTTTTCCCACTGATTGTTTATGGTTCTCATGTACCGATCTTGTGTTTAGTATTTTTGTATTTTTTTTTGTAATATATTTTGAAAATGATTCTGCCAGATGCTGTGTCTTATGAAATAACTGGGGCACTGTACAGATCATTGTTCTCTGAATATTTGTGATTTGTAGTTGTAATAGAAACTGCTACAGATAGGACTGCTAGCACAGTGTATAGTGAGTCAATCTGTCAAACTCCACCCTAAAGCTTCTTGGTATGTTCAAAATGGTGGGTTTGGAACTGGCTTTCATTTGTCTTGATGCAGGTTATCCTATTTCTTTTATAATTTCAAGTTTGGAGTTTAGCACAACCTTCTAAGGATAAAATAAAAAACCTTATGCTGGCAAGAATAGGAGTGTGCTGTTGATGGAATGTTTTAGGATGCTTTTTTGTTCATGTAATTAAGTTTTTTGTCTCCCCTAAGGTTGTAAAGGTGGTCAAATTAGTTATTGCAACTTAGTGCTGTTTTGCTATAGTAATATGGTATTAAAGTTCTTGTAGGCAGCATTTTAAAGATGGAGAGAAGCACAGATTAGAAGACAAAAATGGCAAGAGTAAGGGATAGATAGAGAGGGTATGTGAAAAAAAAATATTATCACCCTACAGAAACCTTCTGAGGAAATAATGGTAGGTTGTATAGTTTTTTACTATCTCGGACACTTTAATAATAAAACTGTAAACTCTAATACTGATTTAATTTATTTGTCCCAAACTTTGTTTCTGCTCCAGTATTTCTCATCTGGTCTAAGTCATATTTTTACAAAGTACTGGTAAAATATAATTATTACAGTTAACTTCAGGTCTCACTAAACCTGAGTAGCTAAACTCTTTGCAGAAGTTGTTGATACTTTCTTTAATTAGAAGCAGTATATAAACAGTAAACAGTCTTTTTGAATATAAAATGCCTATACAGTAAATGTCTGATCATACAAAGTGAACTAACAGCATGTGAAAATATTTGCAGATTGAAGTTTAATATTTTATAGCCTTAGAATAAACAGAAATTTGTGACTCGGCAATTTATGCTATAGTCAGATGTTATTAGAAATCTGAAATTTTGATGATATACCAACCATGAGCAACTTGAAATTGAGTAACATGCTTTGAAAATTATTAGAGGTAATAGATTACTAAAATAATCTTCAGTGGCTACAGACTGGGTTTTAAAAGTGGCTTTGCAGATCCTTTATTCTTAAATTCATGTACAAGATATTTTTTAAGTGAAAGCTTTAAGGTTTGAACACAAAAATACATTGTAGGTTTTGTGCTTCTGGCTATGCCAAAGAACCTCCCATTCCCCTTGCCAGAGGCATTGTCTTTTTTGCTCCAAATTCTCCTCCAAATGAGAGTAAATACCCAGTTTTCATTTTATCTATGCATTAGATGAAAAAGAAAGGAGAGGGAATATGTTGGCTATCTGCCACAATACATGGTTTAATGTTCAATAGCTACTCAGCCAGCCATTCCTGCTCTTAAGTAGAATAATATTTAAGTACGATTTCATGCATTTTTTTTTTGCTTTGCTATGTAGCAGGTTTGCCTGAGGGTTAGGTGGGTACTAGGATTACTGTTGTCATAATATACATTAGAATTAGTTTTGCTGTTTTGAGCTGTACAAAGGAACCAGCACACTTGAGGGGGGAAAAAAAACCTCTAAATTTGCTGGTTGAACTGGCAGCTAGTTCGCTCACAATAGTCTGCTAGATGACAAATATAGTGTTAGCCAGGCTCAGCTATGGGTATTGTCTTCAGTACTGGAAACTTGAGGAAGCCCGAGTGGTATAAACATGGAGCTGTTGTTTTTTTACAGACAATGCCAAGAACATGCACGTGCATGGTAGCGGTGCAATTATGACCTACATATATGTAGGCAAGACAAAGTTGGTTGGTAGAAGCAGTATATTCTTAGACCCTCAGCAGTAACTGGGAAAAGTAAACATTCCTTTAGTGGCTTGTACTTCAATGGATGCAGATCTTCTCTTAGTTGAGGTGGCACTTAGTTTAACTGTCAGTTAGAATTATGCCTATTGGTATTTATAACAACACATTAGATTACAAAGCTGTAATAAAATGGTAGGATAGTTTCCTACAGCTCTGTACTTATCAGTGTCGTGGACTTCAGAGTACTCCTAGAAGAAATCTGACTTACCATTGGTCGTACACTTCTACAGTATTGACTTTTGAGCACTTCTTCACATTTTGTTGTCATGGTAAGGATTGATTTACGGTATAGATACATTGTCATTTTGTGCAGGAACTTCAATAGTAGGTTTGCTGATTCTCCTTTGTCTTTGCTACCTCTGTGTTTATCCAGTACCATCACAGTTTGGACCTCAATTTGGAAGTAAGCTTTTCTTAGGGGAGAAAAATGAAAGTAACTTCGTGCTAAAACATCTGTTTTCAGAATACTTTCTTATAGAAGCAGTCAGTGTTAGCACTTGCATCATATAATGGATTTCAGCCATTACTGCAGCATCACGGCTTTCTCCTGACACCACCTGGTTTGCCTGTCTTGATTCACAAAACTTATGGCGAAATACCATATTTCATAAAACTTATTATTGAAAACCCACATTAACACATTTGCATTCCTGAAGTTCTGACTAATGTGTGATAACTATTTAGTGATAACAGATATAAGTGTAGTAACTGTAGTAATTTTTCAGTTGCACTGGCTTTATTAAGTGTAAATTGTCCTCACAATGTAGCTGATTCTTAACAAGCCATTTCTAAAGACAAACATGGGGAAAGTACTATAGCACTATCCATATTTTATGAAAGTGTTAGTCTATGCTCTCTACTTAATTTATTTTATGTGAGAACTCAATGCTTTAATAGTCCATTTAATTTCATTAAACTGAGATTCTGTGGAAGTGAAGTAATTCTAATTATCAGTATGAAAATGTAATTAAGAATCAAAATTAATATTTTCTTTCATAATTATCTATGAACATAGACTATTTGACAAAATAATCCATGGGTATTCTAGGTTCATTGATGTCTTAATTCACTGCAACACCTTCCATTCATTATGTTTCAGTTGTACTTGTCCATTGAAACTTCCAAGAAGTTGAGGCACCAGGAGAGACCTTTAGGTATGCTCAAAAAGAGCACATTGATAACATTCATCCGTGAGCAGCCATTAAAACTACTGATATTGTGTGAGCAGTTACCTGGGCACACAAACAGCTGGGTAATCACTAGTCGGTAGCAGCAAGAATTTTGTGTGTAACCATGGGCAGAGGAAAGCTCTCAATTAGGGTAAATGTGGATACTATAAAACAATGTAGATAGGGTGTTAGTTATTTATATACATCTACACAGGTAGTTTTTCCTAATTCTGTTTGAATTTCACATCCATATAAATTTCTCTGAGGGGGAGGATGCTTTTTTAGTTTCTATGTACCATGTAGAACATTAAAATATACTAATTGGACCGAGTTAGATACAGAAAAATATTTAACTGATAGTAATGTTCAGTAATATATTTGGTACCAAAGAAATTTCTGTGACTCATTTCTCAAGACTTGAAAAAGCCCCAAATGATTTCAAGTATTTGATACTTTCAAGATTTTTTTTCTTTTACAGATAAGGTCTCTGATTCTGTGTTATTCTGAAGTAATCACTGCAGCCAATATTTAGACACTTTTTGTTAGACTTGTTAAGAGCCTTAAGGTTAAATGATCAGGTGAGGTTAATGAAACTGCTGATTTTGTTAGTGGAGTGACTACTTAACTGGTGTATTTTTAAGGGGACATGACTAAGTTTGATTTACTAAACAAAATAAAAGGATCCATTATGCTCTTCTCCTGATACAATGAGTTTCTATGAAATAAAGTAGTTATGCTGATTGGTACTCTTGCTGGAAAATTATTTATTTCCTGTGGCTTTGCATAAAAGTGTGACAAAGGGGAACTCAACTTCTGCTAATGCTCTAAAATGTAATAAAAATATTCCTTTTGCTCTCTAATAATCTTCAATTGAAAAAAAAAAAGGAAAAAAATTACTAATTCTTAGTCATTAGAAGCGCTTATAAAATCAGGTATGTTATGATTGGAACTTTGGGATTTATGCATAAACTAGTGTTGTTTATATCAGCATTCTTGCTATAACTTATTTGACTCTCTTAACTTATTTCCTAAAATTGCTTTACAGTAATCTCAAAACCAGAATGTTTTAAAGGCTTGAAAAATACCAAACTGGCTGAAGTGTGTACAACATATAATGGAAGCACCGATCAGCTTCATTAGTAGCTGTCGTGATATTTCATCTGTGATTCTTTTAGACTGCAAGTTGCACACATCAAGTAGAGTACTCTAATCAATGGACACATAGAACTCTATCTCAATGTTCATAAGTCTTGTGCAAATTGAGGAGTAAAAATGTTTCCTGTGCTTATAATTGAAAGAGAACTAATGAACAGAAAGGAAGGATAGCAGGTGCCTCTCTTTAAAATGGAAGTGCTAGAGAATCAATTTACTACAGACAATTGTACATACACTCTGAATTTGTTGCTTTAATTTCACAAATACTATAAATAACAAAAGCAGTTTCTACATATCCCTGTGGAATGTAAATAGCAACTGTTGTTTACACACTTGCTGCCTGGAGCCTCAATATGGAGCTATGAAAAGAAAAAAAAATTACTGAAATAATATCCATCCCATGGTGAGAGTTCTCCTTTCTAATGTAAGCTTTATGCAAAGACTGTATCTCCTAGGTTCAGAGCAAATGAAAAATATTACTGTAACAGAAAGATTGAACCGCTTGCTTTGAACACTTTCTGGAATAAGCATTAGACAAAACAAATCTGGAAGCTTAGATTGTCAATGGAAATGGCAACATCTTTGCTGGTTTTTGTACCACATGCATGTCTGACTCTGGTTGTACAAACACAAATGACTGATTTCCACCACCACCTCCACACACGCACACACACACACACAGGCTACCTGCTCTGATTTTCTATAGTGTTGTATTATGAATACTATGCATACAAACAAAGCTGATTTTGATTTATTTAAAAAACATATTATCCACTAGGGTGCTATTTTATCTGTGTTATCCAAGTTTGCATAACTCTACAGGGGCTGGTAGAGGGCTGTAGAAGAAGAGAGCCTGCAGATAGAGAACCTGGGGGATTAATTTCCTAAATATTGGTATACTGCCATTTCACTTGATTAAAATAACAAAAAAGGGTTGGAGTGAAGTGCAGCAGATTGGAATTCTATTGTGGGACAAGCATTGAATCTGACCCTCCTGTTTTTCGTCAAAAAGGCTTTCCAGTTTAAACTGAATGAATTCCACCTGAACATAAAAAAACCCATCCCAAAACAAGAAAAGAAAAACAAACAGCAAAACCAACCAAACAAAAACCAACCCAAACTTTTAAAACAAATAAACAAAAAGCTTTTAGTCTATCCATTAGATTAAGTATAAATCATGTACTTAGCGTCCTGAACTTGAAATTCTCTATTGTGTATAAATTTAGTTTGTGTAAGACTTTTCTTGCAAATTTACATGTGTTTTTGTTTGGTTTTGTTTTTTTTTTTTTTAAAAAAAAAGCAAACAAACTCCAAGTAACTTTTCCAATTAACTTTCAAGGATTGTTTGTAAATATCAGGATGATGGATTTATATGAATAAACTCATGAATATTCCAAGTAGAAGCATTCTATCCTCTGCAGCATTTGAACTTGTTTGACTTGTAGATACCAGTGTAGTCTATTGGGAAGCCACTCTTCTGTGACATGTTTTCATAACTAGCTTTCACTGGAAGCTATTTTCACATTTTTCCTCATGTGACTATTTAAATATAGTTACACAGAGGCAGCCAGTAAAGCATTCAAACAATAGTGCATAAATCTTTGTCAGCGTTCATTAACATTTTAAGGAATGTAAAATACTTAAACTGGAATGAAGTCAGATCTTTATCTAAATCCTTGTTGCTATCTAGTACTAAAGATCTGCTGCACTTTCAGTAGGCGTATTAATGATGGGTGATGGACTTCTTCAATGTTTGTGTCCTCTGAAGCGCATTGTATGTAATGATTTATCACAGACTGGATTTTCTTTAGGCTTTCACTTCTAAACAGGCCTCTCTGTGCATACTTCTGTGATGCTCTAAAAACATCATCTTAATAAATATACTCTTTCTGATGGGTGCACCCTAAAAATTGTATTTGCTATGAAAGGTATTTTCTGCTTGTAATTAAAAAGGGACGTTTAGATTCTGAGTATGACCACTATAATTGAACCAGACCTTCTCTTTGTATGCTCTTAACTCAGTAGAGGGAAAAATAACAGTAGGGAGTTGTAGAAAGAAAAATACATGTTACACCATGTCATGGCTATGTGTTCAGTATTCTTTCCATATGCAAGTAAACTGCATCTTTAAAAATGGATGCTTTAAGAATCAGATGGATTGGAAATAGACAATCCTCATCAACAGACATCTGCTGTGTGAGGAGATGAGTAGAAAAGAAATCAACAGTAGATGGAAAGCCAGACAGCTGAAGTGTACAAGGAAATTGTCAAGGGAAGGAGTTGATCTCTGCAACATTGTATGAATGAGAGGCATGAACTGAAAACTGATGAAAAGTAGAACACCCAAACTAGGCTTAGGAAAAACTTGGAAATGTGAAGACCATGTTGACTTAAGATATGATCTGTAGGAGTTAGTGGGCTGAGGGAATAACTTACTTGAAGGGTAGAGTTTGATGTACAGAATAAGTGTTTCTTCCATGTTGTCATCCAGTGGTTATTGGAATGGAAAGAGATGAACACTGTGATCAAGCAATTGAAATAGTAGAGATTTTTCATTTAATTTTGACTTTGCTTTGACTCCTACCAAGATTGAGAGGACTATTTTATTTGATTGCAATAGTTACTTTTGTGTTAAAGTGAGAAATAATGCTGGGAGTGGATGGGAAGGGTAACTGAATAAATGGTGAAGTTATGCATTATCATTTGTGTGTTAATCATAGTTATTTTAAAAAAAACCCCAAACAATAAAACAAAGCAGAGCAGTAGGAAGAGTGAAGGGTAGGAGGAATATAAATGCAAAGCAAAATAGGCACAATGGGTATCTATACAGTTATATTGCAGGTGAGAACACTGGTTAGATAAAAGATCTTTCTCAGTTTTGTTGTGCTAAACATGAAATAGAATTTTTCATTGCTGATACTGTGTACTCATCAATTCTACATTCTATCTGCAGTGTACTTCCACTAAAAAGGAGCTCGTTTACTACTTGTGTGTTTACTTTTATCTCTTTTTGGTGGTAAGTGGAAGTCAAAGCTTTGACATGTTCCATATATAACAGTGAATAGAAAGCTTCAAAATGCAAATCCAATCATAGCACATTTGAAAAAAAAAAAAAATCAGCCACAAAAAAACCCTAAAGAAACTGAAGGGTGCTTGAGAGGATGAGGTGAATGGGACTGGTGAAAGCTTTTCAAAAGATGAAAGAAAGTGCATTCTGGGCACTTGAACCATAAAAATGGAAAACAGGAACTAGATACAAATGTTTTTTCTAAACACCAATGCCCTTATGTGCACTGATCTCCCTTGGTATGAATAGTAACTAACATCTGCTCAGAGCAGAAGAGGTGCAGAGGGAGCCTTACCTCCCTATAGTGGATCCTAGACAATAGGAGCTTCCCTGTTCCTTAATTTCTTTTCAGCTTTTTAAAACCAGTTTCATTCTGATGTGAAGCCCTTTGGATTTATTGCATATAAGACACCTTAGATGGCATTTTGGTCCATGTCTCAGTGACCATCGACACACATCCCAGACTGAGGAGAAAAAGAAAAAAAAAATTGTGCTTTGTTGTTGAGGACTTTGACTCAGTCTCTCCTATGCTGTGAAAGTTTTATAGTAATAGGCAATCTTTACTGGATGTCCACTTAAGACTTTGTGGAATTTGGTCACTATAGAAGAGCAAAGACCAGTGTGCTCCATATTACTTGAACATTAACAAGGGATGGAGATGATGTGGGATAATTTAGGTAGAAATATGATTCTTCTGTGATTCCTGCAGTCTAGACCAAATTGCTGCAGAGGGATATGAATCTGAGCAGAAGTCTACTATGAAAAGAAGCACAGGATCTTTAGGATCTTTACTGGACATGGTGCATTTTTCAGAAAAGATTTAGAGTGATGAATGGCTGTTCCTTAAGATTTTTTAGACCAATTTGCTAACAGACTTTTGACAGAGAACGTGACACTCATGTCCATGACTGTCTCTAAGTCCACTTGAGGACTAGCATAATGAACCTAAGATGTTATCTTTCCTTGTCTCCAGTCATTATTTTTTATTTAATTTAACATCTGTTACTGAAGAGTTCAACTAGATCATAAACATAAATGAACAGAGTATTGTGATCTTGTCCAGAAATATCTGGAAAGTGACTTAGCAACTGGAGGTCACTGGATTACTACCTTCATATTACTCCTGACCACAGGAAGCTCATGAGAACACTGCTCATGTACTGTGCAGAACTATGTACAGAAGTACACACATGTACATGATGTGAGTGTGTGGAAAATAATGTTAACTGGAAAATTTATGTGATTACCATTTCACAGGCTTTTTGGCAAAGCACAAATTTTAGTTTGTTTAATGGATTTTCTTTTGGAGAGCAAGGAGGTGGTTGGTGACAGCCAACACGGCTTCACCAAGGGCAGATCGTGCCTGACCAATTTGGTGGCCTTTTATGACGGGGTGACAGCATCGGTGGACAAGGGACGAGCAACGGATGTCATCTACCTGGACTTGTGCAAAGCTTTTGACACTGTCCCGCATGACATCCTTGTCTCTAAACTAAAGAGGCATGGGTTTGATGGATGGACCACTCGGTGGATAAGGAGTTGGCTGGATGGCCGCACTCAGAGAGTGGTGGTCAACGGCTCGATGCCCAAGTGGAGACCTGTCACGAGTGGCGTCCCTCAGGGGTCCGTGTTGGGTCCGGCCCTGTTCAACATCTTTGTCGGTGAAATGGACAGTGAAATAGAGTGCACCCTCAGCAAGTTTGCCGATGACACCAAGCTGTGTGGTGCCGTCGACACGCTGGAGGGGAGGGATGCCATCCAGAGGGACCTGGACAGGCTGGAGAGGTGGGCCCGTGCCAACCTCATGCAGTTCAACCAGGCCAAGTGCAAGGTCCTGCACCTGGGTCGTGGCAATCCCAGGCACAAATACAGGCTGGGTGGGGAATGGATCGAGAGCAGCCCTGAGGAGAAGGACTTGGGAGTGCTGGTGGATGAGAAGCTCAACATGAGCCGGCAATGCGCCCTTGCGGCCCAGAAGGCCAACCGCATCCTGGGCTGCATCAAGAGGAGCGTGGCCAGCAGGTCGAGGGAGGTGATTCTCCCCCTCTACTCTGCCCTGGTGAGACCCCACCT
>JAAGAY010146304.1:8823-20292 GCA_011801015.1 Ardeotis arabs | reverse complement strand
TGGTATGGGGAAAAAAAAAAAAAAAAAAAAAAAAAATCGAAATGCTGAAGAAAGGTAGCCATTACAGTTTTCAGTACTGGTTATCTTTATTCTCTGTACTTTACATATATATCCATCAGTTTAAAATGCTAAATATGCTAAACTGAAACACAAATTACTTCTGTTCTCGGATATATTTCTCCAGCTGACAGTTTACAAAAGTCTGAAAAAAATTTAAGCTTAACATAGTTCAGTTCATTTACAGTATTTTGCTAGATATATTCATATACACTGCCATCTGCAAAGGCAAAGATCATTAACATAGGCCTCCCATTTAAATAGACATGCACTCTACTGTGAATTTTTGCCAAACATACCTAATGTGTTATGGTGACTGACAGTAACTTAACACATCATGAGCTCCAAATTATTAATTAAAAACTCTGTAATGTAGTTCAAATTGTTTCTATAAAACTGAAGATATAAAAAATAGTCAAGTAACTTCCAGAAAATACATTTCAGAACATTGCTTAACTGTTTTGTGCAGAATAGTACATTACGTAATGGAATCTGTCATATCTCAAAGGCATTCACTTAAATGATCGCTACCTATTCAAAGGAGCGAACAAAAAGGACTTCTGCTTAAGCCAACTCTTAACTACTACAGCTTCAGTCTGCAAGAGAAGGGAGTCAGCTGCAGACGTCAGCATTCTCCTGTTAGAGGCAGAAGTTCAGCACTCAGGCTAAGGTAAGTTTTTATAAACAATGCCTGCCTGTTTTTTTAGCTTTCACCACTGCCTAGCCTAAGGGGCTAGAAACACTTCATTTGCACAGGATACAATACGAATTGTCAGAATAATAAAAAAAGGAATAGATAACAGATACATCCAATTTAACAGTAACATACTAGTGCTGTAAAATTTCCTCTCATAGTTCTAACTGGAGTGACTGAAGACTTAGTGCCCACTAATGAGAAGCTACCCACGCTCTTAATTCTGCCAACAAAAAAGAATACATAAGAGCACTCCCTAAACAACTTGCGTCACATCAGACACAGTAGCCTGAACTACTGCATTTAGATTTAAACAGTAAATGCTTCTTTTTCAAGTAAATAAATTAAAAAAAAAGGAGAGAGGAAGGCAGCTGCATCTTCCAGCTAGTGGTATAGTGAACTGCTGAAAAGAGCACATCCCAAACTCTGCCTCTAGCAAATCAGGTTGCTGAGAATCTAGACTTCAGCATCACCATCAGTTCAAGGTTAAGTGAAAATTAATTTTAGAAAGGCACACCCAGCAGATTGATCTGTCAAACTCAGAAAGCAGGTTTAAGATATACAAACTCTGCATCCATAACATTACGATATATTTTTCTCAAAAATACAGACCAATACACCAAACTCCAGGCTATCTAGCTTTATTCCAACTGATCAGAGCTCAAAATATATTTCTGTCTTCAGAGAATCTCATTTTTCTTCTGCCCTAATAAGTTTCACAGCAGAATAAAGGGAACCCATACTTTATGACAACACCTTTAAGAACGAGTATCAATTCAACTGCAAATACCTTGAAGATTCAGAAATAGCACACTTACACACTACAATGGCCAGTCTACAAGACAATTTTCTTCTGTTCCCTATGAATTTAGATGCGAAACTCTCCCTAACATTCAGAGACTGTACTGAACGCAGTGTCCTCAAGAATAGATGCCGTGCAACCTGTTTAATTAAGAGTCCGAGCTGATCAACTCCTAACTAAATAACTGAGGTCTTCCAAAGAAATACCAGTCCCTAACTGCATCCCAGCTGGGCATCCTAAAAACAGGCTACATGAAACTGCTTGTGCTAAGTTGCCCGGTTGTTCCCTACAGCTATTTTAGCCAGCTAAGCAAGCAGGGCATGTTTGGTTTCATCTAGGCAAGTAGTTCCCACAGCTCAGTACACTGAGCAAATTCCCTCCTTCCCCTCTCACACACCAATGTCCATTTCTTCTACCTTACACACTATGCTAAATGGAAGGAAAAAAAAAATCAGTTGATTCAAAAGACACATTTCATAATTCTTAATTAAAAAAACCTAAAGTATATTTCCATCAATTTTATATTATAATTATAAAGGCTGTACAACATAAGCAAGATAAATTTCTGAATTTCTTGAGATGTATAGAGAAACTGCATATAAAACTGGAAAGGGCCCCTTCCACCATCAAGCCATATACTCACCTTCCACACCACCATCTTCACCAGTAATCTGATCCTCCTTCACCTAAAGACAAGTAAGGTAATTTGCTGCTTCTGACACAAGGCTGCTATGAAGTTTATTCTGATGATGGAAGCCTTTTCCTAATTTCCAGCACAAATTAATTCATGGACTATTAATACTCCTTTGTTTTTATGTTGATTTTATAATTCAAGCACAAATAGCCTTCCCATGTTTCATGGTGTTTACCACTGTAAAATATTTATACAGCATTAACAAATCTTTCTCCCAGCTTGTAAGCTAAACTAGCCAGGGCCCTTTAGTTTCCTTTCACATGGGAGTCTGTCTTCCATATCCTCCTAGCACCTCTTTCCTTGACTTGCTCTGGTGGAAATTCATTCCCCTTGGGAACAGGTGGCCAGTACACAGGTAGTAGAGTGGCATCACTACTCTTACTGGAAGTTCCAGGATCTATAAGCTCCACAGCTTAATCTTTTAGTGAATTCAACTCATTAATCTATGCTGCTAATGTGACAGCCATTTCCAAAAGACTGAGCCTCAGTCAGGCAGCCAAGTACAAACATTAAACTTTGTATTCTTCAATTCCATCATGTTTCTATTGATTTGTACACAAAATCATCAAATTCTTATCAAATTAATAAAAAGGCTTTGAAGAGATGGGTCCTAAGACTAATTCTGAAAAACCTTTAAAACCAACCTATCTATAATTGAACTGTTTCTCTTTCTGAGAAGAAACTCAAAGAAGAGGGGTTTTTTAGTCCAGCTTTTAATCCTCTACCAATCTCTCTCTTTTCTGTAACAGATCAAGAGGTTTCTCACAGACTTTGGGAAAAGTTTAATTTAGAAAAAGGACAAAAACTTTCAGTCCAAAGGGCTTTGTCCTCCTCATCCTCCGCACTGAGGGAGGATATCTTAGTCTAAACACTTCTGTTTAGAATTTAGGCATAATATTCACAAGTTTTCCTTCCCACTGCACTTGAAAACATATTTACTACACATTATACTGCCACATAGACACTGCTCAAAGTCCGGTGAGGACAATGCAGTTGTATCAGACAATAAACCAGCTAATGAAGCAACAAACTGACCTGTGCAGCAGGTTTTACTAACCTTAACCAAATGCCATGACCAGCAACAGATTAATGGCATATATTGGGCCTACTATTGAAGTGTCCAGAGGATAAGAAACTACTTAGTTTCTCAGTAAATACTTTATAGTAGCTTTACTGATAAGAACACATTTGGTTGTAGCTACTTCCTTCTATAAATAATAAAAGCCAATTGTGCTGGCACAAACCTATGTTTACAGTAATATCTTATATGGTCTTCCTAAATAGGACACTCATATTAGTCGAGACCATCTTGACAGTTGCATGAACAGATGCAACTGCCCTACTTTGGTTCTCAAAGGCATAACAGACACAGGAACTGAGAAGAAGGTAGGAGAGGAAGTGTCTTGTGAATCCAGTGAGGTTTACAAGGTTAGCGAGTGACTGGGAAAAAAACACATTTGTACTCAACTAAACAAGGCATTTCAAATTATTCCAATATTTAAAATCAGCCTCACAGACAGTATAATAAACGTTACTATTTGCATTTACGGTGCTGAAGTTTGTATACAAACAAAGCAGCAGTATGATCTGGAAGATATATAGTCTGGAATTGGCAAGGTACAAATCCAAATTTGGCTTTGACATTTACTTTCAGAGCAATTTCATCTGCCTTTCTAATTTCCTCTCCAAAATTGAGCTCATCTACACCTAGGCGAACTTTATCAGTCTAGTAGTTGCTGTTATACATTGCTTAGAGATCAACAAAACTAATTTCTGATCTCAGAGTTGACCACTACACACTTCTACTCTGCATTTCAAAATTGATCTAAGCCCTGTTTAAAAGAGGAGACACTAAGGCTAGTTTTCTGAGGCTAAACAGTGACTAAAAGAGCTGCATACATGCAGCTTTGTGCTAACACATGAACACATACATTTCAACATAAAGCGGAGCTTTAAGCAACAGGGGTAATAACAAAACAAAACAATCAGTTCAGCTATCTGCACCTTTCAGAAGGAGCAGAAAGATGTGGCTATTGGCAGCTCTGAGTGCTCCCTATGAACTCACAAGGGCTTGTTTTAACGAGAAAGCTTATGTTCTCTGAGTGGTGACTCTTGCATGGTCATCTCAATTAGCATAAACAACCCTCCAGTACCTTTAAGCAGACAACTTTTACAACATGAATATTCTCCAAAAGCTGATTTACAATGACTGTAAAAGCAATAGTGGTTTGAGTATGAACAAAATTGACAAGACATTTTAAGCAATTACAAAGAGACATTTCAAAAAACACTTTCCCAATACTGCATACTGACAAACCAGTCAGAGGGGTAAAACAAGTTTTATTTAGATAAGCATTAGTGGCCTTCGTTTGGATAACCAAATAAAAAACAAGTTAGAAATAGATGGTGTGAAACTCAGATATTGAAGTTGGAAGGATGGGGATAAAGATTTCAGCCCCAGTTCTGCTCCTTTCCCTGAGCTTAACATGCCTCTGACACAAAAACAGAGAGAATGACAGACACAGGAAGAACTAGAGTCAGTCAGCCTTCAGACCACGCTCTGACTCAGTATGCTTATTGCAGTCACAAGGCCTCTCCCTCTTCTTTTCACCTTCATTTGATGCTCCTTGCAGAGCAGCAGGCAGAGGAGAGCCGCTGAGGCCTCCTCTCTGGCCCTTACAGTTCCTAGATAAGACATGCTGCACTTCACCATATCCTGTAAAATAAAAAGTAATTTATTTCAGTGAGTCCACTCCATACAAGTATCCCATCCGGAAAAGTGACCAAAGATACAAACCTTGATGGGAGAAGACACTGGCAGCCATATCCTTCAGTTCTGTAAGCTTACATAGCCCTACAAATTTCTCTTCACGAAAGTATTTTGCTATGTTTCAAAAATACAAGAAAATACTTTCAAAAGGTTTGCCAGTAAACATGTCCTTGCATGCGCAAGGGCAGCAATGAGACTGTAGACAGTAGCACGGTCATCTGCTGATATTATTCTTTAATTAACAACAGGTACTCTCCACTCCCCAAAGACCCACAGGTATTCAAAACGGAACATCTTCCAGCCTGTTGTTACCCATATCAAGGACAGATATCTTTGCTTGACAATCACACCTGCAAAACAGACTTTAAATATAAGATATAATTACGTACAGAGCTATTAATAACTGTGTACAAACTGTATATTTAACTCCTTAGTTTACTGTCCACCTTTGGAATGGTAGTCCAAGAAAGTCTGGATTATTGAGAAATACAGTACATAGTATTGGCAAATTATTAAAAGTACAAAGGTAACTTTTTCTTGCTGACAGCTAAACTGGATAAGAACATTCCAAACAAAACTTGGTCATAGTGTCAATGCATTTCAAAAATGGTTAACATGTAAAAATATATTCTAATATGAATAAGATTAGTTGTATTCATAATCTATGCATCTTAACCTTTCCTTTATTAAATTTTAAAGAATGTGTCATCCTCCCCAAAGTTCTTCCAAAATTATATTAAAACACTCACCAGAATTTAAGGAGAATACTGCTGAATATGTGAAAGCCTAGCCTTCTCCAGCCAAGAATTAGAACAACTTCCCTTGCTTGAAAATTCTAACTCCAGCCAGGAAACAGGGAAAAAGACTAGCTACCAAAGAAAAGCACCATCAAAAAAACCTTGAATAGTTAATAAAGCAAACATGAATTATCAGAAAAGATAACTTGAAAAAGCCACGGTCTGCAAAGGAAGTATAGAAATAATGAAAAAAATGCAAATGCTCCCTGGTGCTCTTAATCTGGTAATCTCCGAGGCTACCATTTTTGCAGTCATCTATCAAAGCTAAAGCTGCAAGTACAAGTCCTTCAAACTCACACCTCCTCTGACTGTAGGTACATACATTCACCAATAAAATCCTAGGAGATGCAAGAGCAACAGAACAATCCTCTAGAAGAGGAGAAAGATACCTGCTGTAAAATAAAAGAATTTGCAAAAAATATCAGGACCTGAGACAGAAAGACATCTTTAACCTAGAAGGATATTTCTGGATTTTGAACAAGATCATGAGAGCACTTTTCCTCTAACCACTAAAATTATAAACTCCCTGAGGTCGTCATAGTAGGTTCATACTTCGTCACAGGTTACAAGCCTCAAAGTCAGATTTTACCCTTTCACCCAGCAATATTCTCTGGCTCTTGCAGAACTGTTTCTAAAGTTAATTCCTCTGACGAATACAATAAACTACAAATTCAGCAAAACTAAAATGACCAAAACTAAGTCTATCATTTTTGCATCTTCTTGTATCACACACACACACAAAAAAATCACTTTCTTATGAGATAAATGTACTACTACTTATAATTAATTCATTTCTATACTGAATTGTGTTAACTCTTATTCTTCACTAATGCTGCTAGATCCAACAGAAGCTGCTTTTCCAACAGAAGTCCAGCTTACCAATAGAGCTCTAAGAAATACGATCAATACCTTTTACAACCCATTATTTGTTTCCATGCATCTTTTCTAGCCCCAGGCAGAACAATAATTGATGCAAAGTATGCTTTAAAATTACACAAGCTTTCAATACCCATCTCCTCTTTTTTATTAGATGCTTTAGTGTAGCTCGCAATATACCAAATAGATACAAACATGTGTAACTAATAAAACTTTGTGGGTTTTCGTTTGGCTTCACAGTATTCGTTTCCATATGGCTTCACAAATCATACTCTATCCATTCAGATGATAATCTGCACGAATTTAGAAATTTATCACTGCACTCTCACAAAAGAATTAAAGCAGCTTGTCATTTAATAATAGACACCTCTCATGTGCACATTAAAATACCTCCCCTTATTGAGGGGAGGAGGATATGAGGTACCTCATGAGGATATGAGGTACCATCTCATTGTTGTTACCAAGTCAAAATGGTTTTTATAGCCCCCTACAAATCAGAAAATAAAAATTCTTTGCTATGGCCTTGCCTTTTGAAAAATTAGAGTAGTATCACTTCTTCTCTGCAGTATACCTGTTTTATCTGGAAAAAGGAAATATATGTCAAACTTCACTTTTCCCTTTTTACATACCCTTTGGATCCTGCTTCATTTTTGCTGGAGCACACTCTCCACACATTTAATACTGCTTCGGTTTGTATCTAGCCTAAATTTATAAATTTAAAACGCAGGAGCTTCCAGCACCAAAGGGGCATAACGTAATCATCCAAAAATCCCCATACACATGTTTAACAATAAAGCATAAAGATATTAAGGATGTACCATGACATACAGAAGTTCAAACTTCCACAACTAAGTGTCCTGTTCACACGGTGTCAAATCAGTAGACATTTCCTGGGTGTTTAAACATTGCAGCAGAACAGTGAAATGTGAAAGTCCGTATTATGTGACACAGAGACCATGGCCAAAAGACCACTGACATCCTGAATATTCCTTGCACTTCTCTGCATTTTGACAACTGTGTTTTTAGGTTAACAGCACAGGGAAGCTGAAAAAGAAACAGGACAGACTTACTTTCAATTGGTATTTCACATTCAAATAAATTTAAGAATGTTCTCTGAGATTTTTTAAAGCCTGTTTCATGTAGTTATCACTATGTAAACAACAGAAGCGCTGTATTTAGAAGCCCACGATGTCATCACTGTCACCTCAGACAAGAGCTGTAGCTACACAGGTCTACATCAGTTTCAGACAAGGGTTATTATTTGCTCCTAACACAACACTTAATATATTTACTCTCTCTCAGACAGTCAACACAAGAAGCAGCTTGTGTAGATAAATGCACGCTTTCATTTATCCTGGTTAAGTCTGAATGCTTTAGTACTAAAAGGCCCTACTCAGAACACTAAAATGCTTACAATGGGTAAATCCACCTCTCTATAGAGCATGACGATTACAACACTGATTCCCAAGCACTCCAGAGGTTTCCTCCCCTCACAACATTTAAGAACAGCCAAAAATTCCTGAAAAAAATCCTCCATTTGATAATAAGCCTTCTCAAATAATGAAGCCTGAGGCTAAATTTTTTCATATTTTTAGTCAGTGAAAATATCTGACAGTCTTCTAGCACTTTCACAAACAAGAATACTCCCTGCTTCAAGTCTAATTTTTATTCAGCCAAAACACTCAGTGGGCTGCTACTTTAAAACACAACCAAACTAAAACTAAAGTCACATTATTAAAAGTATATTTTGAACTTTAATATTCAACCCTCTGATTAAGAAAAAAAAAAAAAAAAAATCAGTTGCTTGTGTAAGTTTTAACAACTCTAATAAGTTATTATGAAGAACATTGTTTCAAATTCTCACTGGAAGGTTTCTTCAAATACTCCTCACTATTAACGACAGCTTTCAGTTACAAGCATAAACTCTTGTTAGAACACTACCTTGCAATGTAACATAAAGTCTCTTCAGATTAATTTTGTATTGAAAGTAAGGGGAGAAACTGCTAGAACCAGAAGCCAATTTTAGAGAACTAGAATCCAATTTTAGAGCAACAAGTTTCCTGGGCCTATCACAACGAGACGATTTTTGGCCTTGTCACAGTACAGGGCACAGCTCCAAGTAAACAAGCCTACCTCTAGCAGGGAAACACACATACCGAATTCGAAGATTAAAAGTAATGTTTTGCAGAGTTCAGGAAACAAACATATTTGTTTCAAGATGTTAAAAAATTAATCTTAGAAACCAGTGCATTTAGCTAAAATTAGTATTTTTCAAAATCGGACTGAGAACTTTCAAACATACACTTGCAAAACACTTGCTTAACAGCTTGCAGTTCGAAGCATTTTCCAGTTTTAACACATCCGGTTTCTAACTGAAGGCTCAAAAGTATTCTTCTCTTTATTAAGTTCTACAATTCACAACACTTTCAACAATAACTTATTTGTAATTTTCTAAAAAGTAGACCAAGGAAGTTGAAATACATTTTTCACCCCCACGCCTCTACAGCTAATAAGATCAAGGCTTTGCTCTGCTCACTTTAAAACAAAGTCCTCCTCAAATCCTACCCACATTTCCTCTATCTTACCACCCATTCCTAGCTGAAGTAGTATGCTCATGAGAAGCATTCTTGTTTCAGTTGCTACTGTAGCAATTGTATTTATAAACAGAAAGTGCAGTCTAATTTCCCACAATTCAACCTCTTACATTTTGCTGTCTCATAAGCTGGTGAGGGTTCTGACTGGCAACATTCCTTCCTTGATTTTATCTCCCAAGACCTTACTGAATACACAGAATAGGAGAAAAGACGAAAATAGAGCTTTTCTCAACAACAAGTAAAGACTAATGTTTCAAATCTTGGAATGTTTCTAACCTTGAAGGTTAGACATTTGCCATGTCCCATCTTAGTCTAACTTTAACTGTTGTCCTTTATTTTTCTTAAGATTAAGGTCAAAGGGGATAAATCAACAGACTTCATGAAAGCAGATCCAATGTTCCATAGTTTCCAGAGTTTCACTGCCCAGATGTCACATGAAAGGCTGCTGCAGACACACCTTTAGACACTAAACTCCCCAAATCTCACAAAAGAAGCCCACAAGGATGTCTGGACTTGGCTATCACAGGCAACGACTGCTGCTCAGGCAAATGACAAGGCAACTTCCAACCCTGCAAACTCACTTAAAGTCCACTTCCTCTCATATACGAATGTTGTATTTCCCTGAGGATTTTTCAGCAGACTCCCATGTGGCAACAGAAAACTTTCACCTGCAACCAAAATGCGTCCTCTCCCCCTTCCCAGTCTTAGAAGTGCAGAGATACACAGACACTGCAACCTGCCAGCAAGGGAGACTAACTCATACTGTAACCCTCACCACACATCTAAATGCCTGCTCTGCAAGAGGCACCAACATTCACCCTACAGCAGTTTATAGAATCTCACATGCACTCCCTCACCTTATAAGCGCAGATTAATCGCTGCAGCTCACATTGTAGACAAAACAATAAAGCCTCCCCACTACCACTAAGCTTTATCAAGCACAATATACACCTGCATAAGCGTACAGGGATGCATCCAAGAGTAAACGCTCAAGAGCTCCTCTCCAGCACATGCTCCTGCAGGGATGAGCCCTACAACTCCACGGACATTTCCTTTCTAGGTAGGAATCCGTAGAGAGCAAGCACCGCATTTTCCTTCTGCTACACCACCTCCCCCACAAGAGGTCACGACCCACTCCCAGTACTCCCTATATAAAAGAGCAAAGATTGCTACTTTGCCCTGTTACCCACAAATCCACGGGTGCAGGCACGTATATTCCCGGAAGGAAAAAAACTTTAGCTTCCTACAGTCCTCTGGCTTCCCTCCTCCAGAACGCAGCATAAGCTGTTCTCCCTTCCACCTTCTGGGCACTCTTCCCCAAATGGAAGGGGAAAGTCCAGCCGGCTGGGGCGCTGGCCACAACAGCCCCTTTCCTTTCCTCCAGCTAGGAAAAGCTTCTCTCACCCAGCAGCACACCTCTCCGCACCCCGAGAAAAAGGCCTTCCCGCCTCCACGGTAGAGCGCATCACCTCCCCCCCGCCCCGCACCCCCAAACTCCTCCCGGGCGGCCACCACACCACCCTCACACAATCCCGGCCCCAGGCCCTCACGGAGGCCCCGGCCACCCCTCCCCCAGCGGTGGAATCCGTCCGTCCCCTGCCCTCGCCTCGCCCCCAGCTCTCCCTGCGGCCGCGGCCCGGCCCGCGCTCTCTCCTCCGGGCAGAGGGAGCGAGGCCCAGGCCTGGGCCCAGGAGGGAAGGGAGCGCGGCATTCCCACCACCTCCCGCCCCCGCGCAGGCCCGCACCGTCTCCTCGGGGTCGATGTCGATCCGGAAGGTCTGCTGCTGCAGCGTCTTCAGCGTGATCTGCATGGCGGTGGCTGCAGGCCGCCCCTCGCGGTCGCGCTCCTGCCCCCGCGTCCCCCGCGGCGCAGCGGGACAGGCGGGGAAAAGGAGAGAGGAAGGAGAGGAGAAGGAGGCGGAGCAACGGCTCGCCCTGTGCCGCGGGGCGCCGGTCACGCTCACCGGGAGGCGGCGAGCAGATGGCGTTCAGCCTCCCCGGCCCAGGCGACGGCGCAGGCAAGAAACAGCAGCGAGGGCGGGAGGGGGCGGGGCAGGCGGCGTGCGCCTGCGCAAGCTCAGCGTTCCTCTGCCGCCCGCCGACAGCGGGGGGAGGGGAAGAAGGAGGGGGAGAAGGAGGGAGGTGCGGGCGCGCATGCGCAGCCGCCCCAATTGGGGTGTGCCCG
>JAAGAY010146303.1:0-37973 GCA_011801015.1 Ardeotis arabs | reverse complement strand
TTTTCCATTTTATGTCTAGTTTAGGCTATATTAAAGAGGAGGGAAAAAATTTAAAAGCTGAAAACATGTTGAAACACGTTACGGTTGTGACAGAATTGACGACAGCCAGGAAATTCCAAGTTAGGGTCCTCACTCCATCCTTTCTGGGCACTCAGACCAGGAGTTCAACATCCAAGCCCTTGGGTTAGTCCTGGTCACAAAAGCTTTATCCTTGTTACTTGTTATTATGTGTGTGCCTGTTTGATGCTGGCTGCTTTCCTCTTTTCTTTTGATCTTTCATAAAAATTTATAAAGTCTGTGTTCTGCATCATGTGCTTTCATACCAGCTCAAAGCTGTTAGGTAACTATGAACTTTTGAAAAATTAATCTAAAATAGTCTGCATCCCAGAAAGGTCATAGATTTGTTCTAGAGACAAGAATGAATACAAATAAGAACTTCTATCAGTGTTTATAAAAGCATGTGGTGTTCACCTAAATGTCACATTACAATATTTTCTTTGCATGTGTGAGTAATAAAAACATTCTGTATTATTAAAATCTGAATATTTAAATCATGTAATGTTCTTTTCTCTTCATGGTAATACTGAATTATGTTTTGCTGAGATATCAACAACAAAAACTGATCTGGCAGGGTTCACGTTGATCCTCTCTAGGAGATGCCTGAATGGCACAGAACAGTGGTGTGTAGGCACGAGGAGGCACAAACCAGACTGCGTATTAATAATACAATATAACCGTGCCAGCCTTGGTGCCTGTGCTCTGCTTGCCCTGCTTCTCTGATGTGGATAGAGTGTGCTTTTCTCCCCTTTGTTCGTTTTGGGAAGGTGATTTATAGATCAGAAAGATTATGGTCAAAAGCGGCTACTGTGGTCATGTAGAACAGTTATGGATCACCGGGATTAATCCCTGTTGAACTAGAAGAATCCTGATCTTACCTTTTCCACCGATTCATCACAGTCTGTCTTTGCTTATTCCAACAATTGGTAACTGGAGCGTTTAAATTTGTGCCTTAACTCCTGGTCTGTATTTGCCTACCTTTTACCCACTGGATTGAAAGATTCTTGTCTCTAAACTGAAATGTTTCTCCTCTTAGATTCCTTTTCTTCTAGGTACTTACAAAGTTAGCGCGGAATCCTCTCCTCAATAAGTTAAACCAATGTAGCTCCTAGACACCTTTACGAAGAACATATACAGTTATTAATCTGAACCAAAATGAGTAAGATCAAATCAGAATTGTCAATACCAAATCTGTAACCGTGCTGGGGCAATAGCTGCACCGGTACCATCCCCAGAGATGATGTAACAACATTTCCCACATTGGATATTCTGCATTTGATTGTGCTCTTGCATTTGGGAGTTCTTGTTTAACTGCTTATCCACTGTGATCCCTGAAAAGGATCTGGAGTTGCTGTTGAGCAGATGAAGGCCCCTGCAGTGCGGGGCTCAAACACGTACGCACGTGACATTGTATTTGCCTGAAGTTGACATTGTTGGCCAGCTTTCCACGTGATGCAGATCACTTGTTATTGGTGACCAAGCTCTTCCTATTTTCCACTCCCACAATGTCTGTTACAATTGACCTTGGGCAATACTGATTTTATGTTTCTTCCCGGTCACCAATAAAATATTGAATGTAATCTCAAAATCACTTTTTGGTTATCCATAGGCAAGTATATTTCTGACTCCCCACTTTGCAGAGAACTGTCATTTACTTAATTTTAAATCCTCTTAATATCTACCACGTTGATTTTCTGTCTTTCTGGCTTCTCACTGAACAGCTCTTGCTGATGTTCACCCAGAATAGTTTTCTGGAAACCTGTATGGATTTGGATCAAGTATAAACCCTGTTTAATTGAGTCGCGTGGGTTGAAGCACTGTGCTTGCTGTTATCACCATACTTTCCGCTCTAGGGAGCGGGGCTGACCAGGCTATATTTCGCCAGGCTGTCCAACTTACCCTCTTCAGAAAACTGGCGCACCATCAGCTTTCTTTTAGTCCTCTGGAAATTCCACTGTCTTTCAAGAATTCCAAGTATTCCAAGACTTATGATGTCGTGCGATCTCAAATCCAAACTCCCCACCACATTTCCCTTCACAAAAATAACTATGAACTTTCTAAATTCAATTTATTTCTTTAAAGCATTTCCAATGGTAAAATGTTTTGTAGACTGCCTTTTATTGCAAAACCTAAATTTGAAGCTGAAAAGCTAGTTGGCTTTATCTTAAAAACATGTTTTTTAAAATATTCTCATTGTTCTACCCAAGCCATTCCAGTCTGTGGTATAAATAATTGTTGTAGTGTCTATTATGCTTAAACATACTGTGTGAAAAAAGTAAAATTCCAGCTGGACATGTGTAGATAATTAATTTTAGGGCAAGTTGTATCTCAAGTGTACCAGGGCTTGAATCTGATTGAATTTTCTGTTTGAAGTAAAAGCATTATTTATCTAAACAAAAAGCACTAATGTGTAGTTGTTGAAGGAATCTGATCAAAAACATACTGCAGAAGAGGTTAGTTTTAAAAAATGAAGTTGGACACCTGTGGGGTGTTTAAGTAACAGAAAGCTACAAGTTACCAGCTCCAAAGTGCCTAAAGAAAATAGAAGATCATAAAGGACAAGTGTCAGAGGAGTCCTGGGGCCACTTGGAGTTGTTTGCTAGAGAGAGAGCAAGGTTAAGGCCGTTCTGAGACTTGAAGCTGAAGAGGAGGAGATCACAGAGAGCATGGAAGGAGCAGGGCCGCTGTGTGAGGACATCCTAGTGTTGCAGTCTTGTGGCCCCTTTGTATGAAAGGATGGCCATAGCTACAGTCCTTTTTGAAGGCATGTTCTAGAGTCCAAAAGCAGCTTGTCTGGAGCTGGTCCTCTCCTGTTGACCTCTTGATGGGAATGGAAAATATTTTTAGGACTTGAGCAGGTCCTTCAAAGGTCTTTCAGAAGCAGTAGCTGCAAACAGGACATGGACAGTCATTTGTGTGAGAGGCTGAAGGGTCTATGTGCATTTTAGCCACACAACTATGTTGTCTTGTGCTTGATAAAACCATTTGTTCTCAGGAAAAAAAGTAGTATTTTAACAGTGTAGCAGAGGCCAGATGCTTATTCCTAGCAACACTGCTTCATGCTATAAGCTTTTAGTTATTTTCCAAGGCTCGATGCCTTCAGTGGTTTGGTTTTTCTAAAATGCCAATATAAATTGTCACACATTAAACTAATTTCACTTATTGTCTGTTTAAAACCAAAACTGCCTTAGTGGTATATGTATATGGCTCACATGTTTAAAGCATTTTAAAAATAGTATCCTATTAAATACAGAACAGTTTCCTAGCATGAGTACCACTTTCTCTGTTTTACAGCTGAGGGAAGCTGCTGAAGAAAGTATGTCAGTGGCAGGGCTGAGAGGAAAACTCTGGAGCGTAGAACATCAGGGTACCTTCATGTACCCTGTTCTTTCCCTCAGCTTATCTGGCTTCTATTATTCCTAGCATTTCACTTTTTTTTTTTATCAGTGGCTTTAATATTAAAAGAAAATTATTTTTGTGAACTTCTGTTTAGCAAATGTGCTTTCTGGCTTCAGTCTTTGACATGCAACCCAGAGCTCAGGGATTATGGCCAAGTTACAAACCCCTATGCAAATGGACAAAACAACCAACAACAACCAAAACAACAGCCAGGTCCAGTGTTCCTTGCCTCAGTTTGTTGTAGGGAACACAGGGACTGATCTGATCTTAATGGCCTTAATGGAATATTTGGAAATGGTGCCTTGTAGGGAGCACAACTGATCTCCAGCGTCCTTGCCAGACAGTGCTGCTGGCTATGTGTGGCATTTGAGGGTCAGAACGAGTTTTTGATGCTACCTTTTATTAAACTCAGGAAAAAAATGAACTTGAGACGAGTGGAAACCACTTCCCACCCCGTTATCTGAGTGGGCAGTGAAATGGGATGTTTGGGATGAGTGTTGGGGATGATGAGGGTGAACGTTTTGTTCATCCAAACTCCGTGGCAGTCACCTGGTTTTGAGATTTGGTCCCAATTGTGGGTTCAGCCCGGAGCTCTGCAGCGCGTTCCGGAGGGTCACTTCCACCCGTTCGCCAGCCCTCCGTATCCCACTGTGCAAGAGCAGAAGCACACCGCTAAACCTCAGGGAAATCTGTTACTTGTGTGAGCAGCACAGTAGTTGGGAGGATTTCAGCTAACACCCCAGAATGTTTCGGTTTTCAGTTTTGTTTGTAAATCTTTATTTTGCCAATATGCTGCTTATACAATCTGATGTTGAGTGTTCTTTGTTCCTAAACAGGCTTTGTATATGAAGTATTGATTTATTGCCTTTGAAAATACAGTAACTCTTAAAACTGGATGCTTTCAGTTTTGCCAACTTGTGATAGTTCATAGAGTAAGACAATTAATGCACTGAATTAACAAGTCCTTGTTGTCATTATCTGTAGATGGTTCCCAAAGTGACTTTACCGCCTTCTAGAGCGAGAAGTCTTTCCGCAGACTTCTGTAAACATCTGCAGTCCCACGGGAAAATATTCTGCACAATTACAGTGATGCATTTTTCCAGGAAATAAGTGCAAATTCTGTCAGTCAATCAATAAACAAGACACTCTTTTGTTTTTATCTTTGCTTCTTGTAAATGCTGCAGTCGAAGTGCTGCCTCTATTGGAAACTTCTTTTACAAGTGCTGTAAGAGTTTGGGAAATCTGTCAAACATCCTGAGCAGCTGCTGAGCAGAGCCCTCCGATCCGTGTGTGCTTTGGCATCGGAGGGATGCACAGGAGCAAAGAGGGAGAGGAGGAACTGGGCTTTGAAGTCTGCGTGGTGATGTTATATTATTCTTGGCTCTTTGTGCTTTGGAAAATACACTGCATCAAGTTCTCATCGTTGCTGTAGTGCACAGTCTTTCTTGAGGCTGTGGAAGGGTGGTTTTAGCATTACATTCGCCTATGAAACACCTCAGTCATTTTGCTGCTGAGATTATGTTGTTTTATTCAATTCTTGTTAGGTTTTTCCTTTGTATGATTGGAGCGGTTCCCAGTTTGTTTCTTGGGGTGTTTCGTGCTTTCACCAGAATGCTGATGAGTACCCTCATCTCCGTTTGCAGCTGATGAGTACCCTCATCTCCGTTTCAGGATGACTAAGTCACAGCTGAATTTTCTGCTTTGTAATTGGATTCACCTGCAGCCAGACTTGAAAAACAGAGTAATTTCACCTTCTATTGCATCTTCTACCCACAGCTGAAAAAGCGCTTTAGAACCTTTAATGTACTTAAGCTCAAAAACCAAAACCACATTTCTGGAGCACTTAGGGATTGGAACGTGGGATGTTCTCATGGATGCACCCAATACTGCCCTCTTGAAAGACGGAGAGGAGCTGAGGAAGTCTGAGCGAGAAGGGCGCTGTGCTACCAGTAACATTTCTCCGTTAGCGGAGGTGATAGCAACCCGTGCTGCTGAAACAGGAGTGTCTGAAAGGCACTGCCGCTCTGGGAATGGCGAAGTGGCCTTGGTGACAGCAGCTGGGATAAGCTGTATCTCTAGTGTACGCCAATGTTCTTCCTTTCGTTAAGAGAAAAACAAGCATAGGGAAGGTTCATTTACTAAGGGCAGGTTTGAGGTACAGGAAAGGTGGTTGTTTTGTGGTTTGTTTTTTTTTTCAAGGCAGACTTGAAAACCTATATGGCTGTTCAACAGGTTCTTACTCCTTCCGGCTGCATCCAGAAGGTGCAACCTTCTCTGGTACAAATAGTATAGTTTGCACTCTTAATTAGAAAAGCATGTTGATTCCAAAGTGCCAAATTCTACTTGCCAAATATTGCTACAGATCTAGAGCTTTTTTCTTCTTCTTTTTCAGGTTTTTGTTTGCTACTCCTTGGCTTGGTAATGTTTTCCTACATGCAAACTTGCATTCAAATTTGTAGAAATGCAGATCTTTGTGGTTATTGTTATTATTGTATTTATTTATGTTGTTGTTATTATTTCAGTGAATGCCTCACAGCTAAATTCTTCTAAGCTTTAAATTGCAGCACGAAATGTGTAAGCCCATTACATTATCTCAGCTTTTGACTTGAGCAACTTATTTTCTTCAGAGCCGCCGTTATACCTCCATGCCTGAAAACAAAAACTCTTATGGCTCAAATCCCACACCAAGCTTTAGATAAACATTTTATCATCATCTAGAACTCAGTTTTGATAGTGCTTTAAGATGAGTAGAAATAACAAGGGACAAAGGAATTCTCATGGACTTGTAAATCCATGGTAAGTCTTTGGTGTGGGAATAACACACAGCTTAATTCAAAATTTGTAGCAAATCCAAAAGACTTTTGCAAAGATTCAGACTTTTTAAAAGGCTTTACGACCTGACTGCTTAAACATGTAAACTATTCTTGCAAATGAGCCCTACCTAACGTGAGCAAAGGGTGTTGAAGCAGGCTCTAAAATACTGCTTTTCTCTCTCTCATTCTGTGTGTTTTTATTTTGTCACATACATTCAAGTAATGTGAGGGTTTGTTTTTTTTTTTTCTAGAATACTGTAAATTTAAAATAAATGTTGTTGTTGATAATATGCACCGAGGTTGTAAAATAGCTCACCAGTTCTCAGCGTGGGCGTTCATCATCATCAGAGTGGAGGTTTAGCACCTGCTGGTTGGCCTTGTGATCTTCCAGCCGAAGGAGACTGCGGAGCAGTCACTGTACGTCTGCCTTTCTACAGCTTTCGGAAGTTCGCTCAGATCACTTTAAGTAACTGGTGCTGGCAGGCCTATGCAAGGAGAGGGAAGGAGAAAGGGAAGGAAAATAAGAAAAACAGCGTGAATGAATACACTAGAGAAATTACACGTTTCTCATTGAGTTTCTAAGGAAAGTATTCCTTCAATTCACTGAAGTCCAATTTATTATTTTATTTTCCAGGGGAAGCTGGGGCAGAGCAGCACTGGAGAGGGGTTCCTAGGCCTTTAGGGAGAAGGGAATTGGGCACTAATTTCATCTACTATCTGTACTGTCTTCAGTTACATGTTACTGGATTTATTTCCTCTTTTCTCAGTCACCACAGAGTTCTGAGGTCTCAGGTACTGAGACTCTACAGAAAGGAAAAAACTCAACATAGAAACTGTTAGAGAAAGCCATTTATTGCCATACTCTTCAAATGGTTTCATCAGCCTCTGCTTTGTTGTTTGAAAGACATGCAGTGTATTATCAGGAGTTTAAATATGTGGCAGATCAAAAGTCACAAAGCAGAAAAGAATATATGTTCCTTCTTCACCTTTTTCTACTCATTTGTTTGAGAATTCCCTTCTTTCACTGACTGTTTTCCTTCTTGTCAACGTGCAGTAGATGCTGAGGTGTGAGCAGAGGGCACATTTTAATATTTTAAACAACAGAACGCCTATGAACCGGCACTCACGCTAAGAAAACAGGTTTGCAGGCGTGTCGCAAGCATCAACAGAACTGCTTTGCGTGCTGCAGCATCTGGTCTTGCGCCGTCCTGTGCTAACGTTTCACTGGTTCACAGCAAGGGGTTATGACCAGGCTTCCCCAGCGCTCGTGATGCGGATCAGCTGCCAGCCAGCGCCTCTGGCATCCGCACCAGCGCCCTCAGCACATTCGCCTTTGCATTCTCTGGAGCTGTGACTCATGCAGCCAGCCCGCTTCTTTTAATCTTGCTTGGTATGCGTTACAGACAGCCTCGTCCTACTCTGCATCCCATCGGGAATGGTCCTATACACGCTCAGATCCTATTACAGACTAGAGCAAAACGTTCCTAGAAAATACTGCATCTCGCTAAAATCTGTGGTTACTTCTGAAGGATCTTTGCTGCTGCTGAACGCACCTAATTGCACAGCAACTCAGCAGATGGGGTGCACGTGTGCCAGAGAGTTGAAGCCCCAGAAACTTGATGCTCCATGTGAAGAACACAATGTTCACCTGATCCTGGTTGCCAAGCCTTGAACCATGGTTTTCAAGACCCGGGCAGCCTATAAACTAGCACATTAGGCTGAGTCACTATTCTGGCAGGTTAGGTCTGATTTCTCTTTATGTAAACTTATCTCCAAAGTACTTTATCATCCTGCAGCTATTCTAACACAACAGCCTCCGAATGACTGAATGTGGCAGGAACAATTATTTATATCAGGTAGGGAAAACAACTCTGTGGTAGGTCTTCCAAAGAAATGAAGCAAATCCAAATTAGATATCTTATTTTTGTGCTTTGTCTTAATACTCAACTCCCCTTTGGATCATTAAGATCTTTCAGTTTTCCACACCAATCTGTCTTATCCTTCCCAAGAGCATTGGGTCAGTTCATGTAGCTTTCAGTAAAGGTTCCATCTCTTACATAAACACACGCGTACTGCCACAACTCAGGAATCACCACTGGTAAACAGGAATGTTAATTGCTGGGTAATTATACGCTACAAGGAGGGGGGAAGCATTGAAAAGAAGCTGCGGGCTTCTCAAGGCAACAATTTGTAGTTGGATTAAGCTGGAAGAAACCCAGACCCCAGAAGTGAAAAGACAGTGTTTCTAAGCCTAAAGCAACACAGCTTTGCCAGTTTGCTTAAAGTGTGCGCTGCCCAGTTGTAGTTCCAGGCTCTCTGGAAACATTTAACACTTTAACATTAAGAGGACAGAAGCTTAACCCATGCATTCTGCAGGTCTGGATTTTTTTTTAACACATATATGCAGGTCTAGAAAGATTTTAAAGAAATTTTTAACCTAAGCATGACAAAAATTATTTTACTGTACTATCTCATAAGCATCACTTGCTAAAAAACCCCACTTTTAACAGTTAAAGCAATTAAGCTTTAAGCTGAAGTTCTTGGATTTCACTGGAAGGGCATCCAGTCCCTATCCATCAAAGTCTTGGTCTGCGGCAGTTTTGCCAGTGATTTTGTTCCGAAGAATGATGGATGGGCAAACGTTGGTAAAACTGTTCAATGTAGATTTTTCTAACTATTTCTTGGTAAAGGAACACGCTGGCTGCAATGCTCATCTTGAAAGATGTCAGAGAACGGCCATACGCTGACAGGTATATTGTCGTTTTGGAGGTGTGAATGCTTTGCAGAACTTTTCTCTCCTAGAGTGTTTGTATTTCCAGACCCGTAGGGAATTGCCAGGGGTCAGAGTTTCAGAGAAATCAATCCCTGTTTTGGCCTATCCAAGAGTCTTTATGTGAAACAGCGCAGGCATCTTGTAGCGCACGGTTTGTGCAGTTGGGTAGTTATCCCTGTTCCCCTTTTCTGGCTATGAATGCAAATAGCATACGCAAATCAGAGGTTTTACTGACAAGTGCTCACAGGAAAAAAAATTGTCCTCACAAAACCTGGGCAAACTGTAGAGGACACTGGAAAATTATGGCTCCTTTGGCATAAATCAGAACTGCTCGATAAATATACACAGCAAAAGTATATTTAAAATAAAAATTATTTCTCTCTGATGCCACAGAGCCCTTTGTAGGACTCCCTTGCAGCAGCTGGTGCCGTCAGGGATTCTGGAAGGAAAATACTCTGTTCCAGGTTAGTCTTTAGCAGAGGCTTGGGGAACCTGGTGCTTCAGAGTATCGTTCCCCAAACATGATCTCCATCCCAACAGCCTATTTAGTGCCAGGGTTCTCCATCCCCTCAGACCACTGCTTGAGCTCACAAATCTGTCCTGCACACGCTTACATCCGCGCTGCCGAGTCGGAGGTGAACTGCAGAGCAAGGGCACGCGCAGGTGTAAAGGGGGAGATGGTGTGGAGGGCATCAGGAGCTTTTAGAAGTGGCTTTGCTGCTTTTTTACCGAAAATATTCATGGAACTGCACCCTCAGTTTCTAGTTGTAAGCTACTAGTGAATTCTTTAGGAAGATGCAAACAGATTAAAGACTTGGCAGAGTCTTTATGTAGTATTCATAGATCTATAAGGAGCGTTCAGGGTCTTTTTAAGTATTCACTTTCCGAGAAAATATGTGCAACTGAACAAATAGATTCAAGTCTAACGTATTTTGGGTTGGTTTCCAGTTGTTGCAATTAAATCTTCTTAAGTTTTCCTTTTAAAATGACAAGCTAGTTAGTCTAGCTAACTATTTTCCCAGTCTAGCAGCCTCCTCCAGGGTTAAAATAAAAAGCAACAATTGCCAGATCTTTTAATTTCTGGGCCTCGCTGAACGTAATGCCTGTTAACCCCTAAGGACTGCTGAAACATTTGTACTCCGTAGGCCCTCAGCCAAGCTTAGCATGCCACAGATGAAGTAAGCCATACCTGTCCATCTGTTTGGCCTATTGCTTTACAATATTTGGAGTAAAAATTTAATTTCATGTAATTTTCTGTGACATTGTTTAGAAATAGACCATTCTTATGTGTCAGAATGAAATGCAAATCACCTCTTTAGCAAATGAAAGTGTGATTTCTGACCGATATTTTGTAAGGCCTGATTGTTATGATTGCTACCCCGCTGTATATCCTCCCCTTCCTCCAGAAGAAAATGTAATGGAAAACGTAACCCTAACAATTACATACAGATGGCACCATCCCCATGATTTCAGCTCTGTGTGGTGGCTTATATTTCTGTACTACAACTGGTGTAAATTAAATTGTAGTCATCTTCTGCACATGTATTATATTGTATCTTCGCTAGCAATAAGAACAAGAACCGCACATCTGTTGGGTGAGAGGCCGCGTTGGCAATATTCTGTTTATTTGGCTATTGCACGTTGCTCGTGCCAATGACAACCCGGGGATCCAGTTGAATTTGTTGGAAACCCTATGAAATGTCTCAGATCACCCCATCCACAATTTATTGTCTTTGCCCTGTGACAGAGCAGGCTGTGGTGTAATTTCTTCTTCATCTTGTCGCGTGCTGGAAACAATGGCTTTTTCCAGTTGGAGTTACAGGATGTGTTATGGGATTATTGTCTTCGGGGGGGAGGAAGATTAGGTCTGTCAAAAGCAGAGGAGGGAGGAAAGGGAAGACGAGTATCTGCACTTTACCTACCCTTAAAAATCAGTTTTCTCTTTTTTTTCTTTCTCACAAACACTTAATTTTTTTTTAAAGAGACAGAATAGAAAAGGCCTCCAACTAGATTCAGTCACTCTTCCTTCGGTGCCACAATTAATGTAAATTAATAAAATTCAGTAAATAGTACCCTTCCTTTTCAGTTCTTAACCACTGTCACCAACCCGCGGCACCAGCCCTGAAGACAGATCTGTGCTGGTAGGCGCAGACATGAGCTCTTCTCTCCGTGCTTTGACCTGGCGAGGCGGTAACGCAGCAGCATGCCGGTGCGGCCTACGCGGGCCCGCCTGCGGCCAGCCCGCGGGGTGGACGGAGGAGCTCTCCTCTCGCTGCATCTGCCCCTGCCGATGGATTCTGAAATGGCTGCCGCTCCCCTGGACAGGAGTCACCTTTCTGTTTTGACTCCATACCGTGCCGGCTGCCACAGAGTGCGGTGCAGCCATGGCGGCCCTCAGCTCCAGTTGGGGTGCAACTGATAGCAGCAGTAAACGCGGCATTTACCAAATACGCTACTGCGGTCATTTGCCCCCCTTCGCATCTGCCATGATTCTACAGATTTAGTAGACTCAGTTTGAATTTAAGCTGAGGTAAGTGAGAACATCTTTTAGAGGCAATGTGAAATGATTTTGGGGCTTGTCAGAAGAGTCAAAACATTAGCCATAGAATCTTACCTGCTTTATTCATCGACATTCCCAGGGCTCTTGCTGTAGTGATTCAGCTAATTAAAATTCCTTTTACCTACATTTTCCTTTACAGCTTCAGGTGGTTATAAAAACCTTCATTTTGTGTCCCAAACTGTTATAATGTGTAAAACAGATGCTCCGTTCCACTCTGAAGTGGCAGCATTTCAACGGTAGATCAAGTGATCCTCCTGCATAATATCTATTACTGCCTTATGCCTTCTCAGATTATAGTGAGAATTTTAACTGAATGTCTAAAAAGAATGTACAATTTTCAAATTACAAGCCTTTGTGAAGTATAAAGTGCTGTTTTTATTTGATTTTTTACCTTCTTTCCATTCCACGTGGATGTATGTTTATGTGCGTATATATGTCAACAGATTAAATTAGGAGCTCTTTCTAAATAACTGGCTGGTTGATTCACGCCTGAAAAACAGGCAATGCCAAACATGTGAGTCGTTAGTTACTATAAGATCATGAGCCCAATCTTATTCCCAGGGAAGTCAGTTTAAAGCAAGGCCTACGTCCTTAATGTTTTCCACAGAAGAGCCTGAGACAGTAACCTTAGGAGAATGAAATGTGAAACCCCCGTGGCGATTTAAGTAGGGCCACAGTTGAAAAGCAGCAGGAACAGGTTCCCTTTGTACTCCTCTGAGCTACACTTGGCATCCCTTGGGGCAAACTGGGAGAGTTTCAGCCTTCAGTGTCTACACAATCCCTCATTTTTCAGGAGCAGAGGCTTGTTACAGAAGAATGCTCTCTGTTCTGTGTAAGCCTAGAGCGGAAGGAGATCACTGATAAAAGCAGAGGCTTTTGATTAAATGATGAGGCTACTTTCAGTGATTAAACAAAAAAAAAGGTATTTGGTGGGCTGCTTCCTGCAGGAGCTTGGGCTAAAGTAGACAGTTATTAAAGCACACGAAAAAGCAAGCAGGTCAGTAGTCATTTTGGAGGCTGGGAAGGTGGAAGGGGAAATAATTTCAGGATTATGCTAGTATTCATCTGTAATTGGATCTCTGTTTATTTTATTTCTTGAGATGCTGTCACAGACACGCATTGTATTTACCTTACTAACTCAAGACACGATGCTGTGTCACTCATCACAGATAAAAGGCTTCAGTGTCCTCAGGTAATTACGGAAATTTTATTAGCTATGATGAAACAACGATAAAAGGTATCAGGGCTTTCATTTCATCTTTTGGAAGTGGGCCTATTTTTCAGTCCAGATTTTCCGTTTATTGGAATAATTTTTAAAGCCCTGGTAATCTTTTAAGAGAGTCAAACTATCGATTTCTATGAAGCTTTTACCTACGTTCCCAAGGCATTGGCTTCTGTAATCGTAAAACCTAGTATTACGCAGACCCACTGTTCCAAAATGATTCACAGGCAGGCCAGGGCGGAAATCTCATATTCCTTCATCGCAGTCCCTAGAGTCACAGTCTGTTTGTGCACCCAGGACAGGAACGCTCTGCTTTATACGTAACTCTGCTTTGGTTTGCCTTTGCAATCCCAGGTCTGTGGAACTCCTATAAAAATGTGGAAAAGGCTGTTCTGTTAACATTTGTTTCTATGTGTTTCACGGAGTTGCTATGCTTGCATTTTTTAGTGTTTACATGCTGCAGTCGTGTAAAAAGCATAATGTTATGGGGAAAAGGGCAGGGCTTGCTTCAAATTATCATTGAAAGGAATAAAAAAATGCAGAGAAATGTCAGGAGATCTTGATGAACATGTTTCTGTGGGAACTGGAAAAGAGACCAAGCCACAAAAATTAAGAACTAGATCCAGATTCCGTATCCTTCAGCCTTGCCCCTAAGGGGATGAAAAATTCAGAACTGAAATACCACAAGTTCGGATTAAGTTTTTTTTATTTCAACCCATCTCTCTATAGTCTGGTTATACTGATAATCTCTCAATAGATGTTAATATGAGCAACACCTGCGTCTGATTGTTGTACCTGAGCATGACAATAGCATTTGCAATCAGACTACACATAAATGCAATTCTTCCTAATTTTTTTTTTGCAATATTTTAATGCATTAGTTGAAACTGGCAGTTCTGCTAAACGTTTCTGAGCTGCCTACAAAAACATTGTGAGATATTTTCTGCTTTAAAATGAAATCTAAGAAAATCGGAGAACTCGCTTCCACTCTAGTCCTTAAAGTGATAAAAAAAATAAATTACTGGCTGCAAGGGATGGGTAGAACCTTTGGACTGAAACTTAGAGGTTTTTCAGTTTGAAAAACTAATTTGATTCCAAACCAAGCCAACCACAAGATAGTACCATATGCTGCATTTAGTCAAATAATCCAGCCCTTTATCCCCACTATTTGGATTTCCGTAACAATATTTATGTCAGAAAATTACGATACTGCTTTTTACTCCTAAATATCACAATGACATTGGGTGAGAGTAAGTTGTAGCATTTCTCTTTGGGGTACCACAGTATTTCCCCTTCCTGCATATCAACGTTTAAGACAAAGTGAAAAATTTCTTCCCATGAATTGAGAGATTCACATTAGTGTTGTTACAATAATTAAATGAAAGTGGGGTTTGGTGGCATTGTATCTGCCTGTCTTGAGTTGGCAAGAGGTATATGCACTATATAAGAAAATGTGTTTGTGCCAGAGGTATTCGTTCGTGATACAACTCCAGTTACCTGTTGTGATTTAATTAGTGTGATTAAAATAGAGATATTTACCCATTCTTATCCTTCAGTATTACTGTAAGGAAAATGTCTGCCGCTGAGCACTTAGTATTCTGCTGGGTCACCTTTTAACTGAGACTTTCAAAAGCTGTAGTCATTTAATTTATTATGTAAAACTGTGCTAATTATCTTCAAATTCAAAATGTTCTTCGTCCTGTTTTCTCTCTCCTGGCAAAATTCCTCTGAGAGAAGTGGTACATCAATTTAAATTGTGTGATGATGGGAAGGAGGAGCCACAGTTGTTACCGTAAAGGCAGCCAAGATATAAATGGTGAGATAAAAAGCCTCACGCAGAAGAATACATCACATCAACCTGAATCTGTCTTTCTGCCTTGCCTCTTTTATTCTCACTCCTTTACCCCATTGGTACCTGCTTCTCCCTCCTTATCTTTCTGGAGTCAGAAGTACTATAGAATTGTTCTTCTGGTCAGTCAGCTGTGACAAAAGACAGCTTACTTTCTGTAGAGAGAAAGTAAGTGTTGAACAGGCAAAATTATATATTTTAGAAAAATAAATACTATAGAATGTTTTGATCAGAATTACACTAGTTCAGTTGCTTCAACCATGGCCAGTTCTAATGACTAGGTGTGCCTTGGCATTAGAGTGGCCATACCTCGGCATTGTAAGCGGCTTGTAATAATGATTAATTATTTCTAACTAAAATTAATCCTCAGTCATCACCTTGACATAGGTAAATTAGCTTATTGATCAGGACTAGGAATATTATGACCTGTGAGAAAAACTCATATCTTAAAATGGTTTTACTCTGTTCTGGTTTTGCAATGCGTTTAAAAGAACCAAGGCATCATCTGGCAGATAAGGGTGATACTTAGGTAACTTTAACCTGATTTGAGTTATGCAGGCCTACCTTGTCTTCATTTGTCAATCTCAAAAGCAAGGATACAAAACTATCATTGCATCAGACCAGCAGCAATCGAAGTCTGAAATGTGAGGATACTAATTGCCCTCAGCTTCTTTCTTCAGATTGTCTGTATTTTGACAGGACTCCCACTGGTATACAGAAACTTTGCCCTAGTAGTGAAAAATGATCAGAATTTGTAAACGATTTTTTTTTTCTAGTGATGTCTCTTTTGATTCTGTATTCTATTAGAACTGGCAGGTAGCCAGTGGCAGTATGTCCTTTTACTTCTGTGTTCAGAAGACTCCTAAGGTAGAGCAACAGAGACACAGGCTGTAGGCTCTGTGCAGCAAGAAGATACCACTTGGGTCTGACTGTGAAGAATAGCTAGTTCCTAAGTTAACTCATGAGAATTATATAAATCTTATGTATCTTGTGGTGCCAAAGATTGCTGCCTGGGGAAGGCTGGCTCCTGCCTGCTAAGGTCGTGTGTCACTGTTGACCTGAACATCGCCTGCCAGAAACTTGTCTCCTTTTCTGACCATCAGTCCTGCCACAAAGCCCTTTGGTGCCGCCAGTCTGAGGCCAGGACCAGCACGGGGAGGTGTGGGTGCGTCACGCAGGCGGCTTTGCGTCGGCTCGGCAGCGGCAGCCGGGGAAGCGGCACTGGGAGGCAGCAGGGAAGAAGGGCGAGATGCAGTAAATGGGTGTAGGCAGGAGGAGGCTGCTGCAGGAGGAACGTGCTGGAGAGGCGAGCAGGGAGAGGGTCAGAGGAGACGGGCTTGCTTCTCTTAGCAGCAGCCAAGAGAGAAGAGCGAGATCCAGTTGGTGGGGCGCGGGAAGGGAAACAGCTCAAGGTGTTCGGAGAGTTAAATCATCACAGCTGCCTTTTTCCATCCATTTTTGTTTTGCCTCTTCTGAATTCCGACACCTACACAATACTCTGTCTTTTAAAAACAATGTTGGAGTTCCCGACATTGAACTCTGCAAACAAGTGTGTTCTCAATTAAGTGAAGAACTTCTCCTGCCCCCCTCACTTGATACGAGCGTTTGGCTCAGATGTGCTGGCCTCTGGAGGAATCACACCAGCACATTTTTCAGAAGGTTTCCCCCTCCCAAAATCCCATCGAATGGCTGTTTCTTATAAACCAATGGAGATAATTTCACGGCTTTTCCCTTTCATGGCCACCCACCTCCTCTTCCCAGCTAGCTTTGATATAAAAAGACAAATCCTTTCCCATTCACATCAAAAGCAGGAGGGTCGCTCTGTGTCACCTACCCTGGGATTTTGACTCAAGCTATTCGGAAAAAAAAATAATGGAAAGAGCAGCTTGGTTTTAACTCAGCCACAGTGTGTGTCACCGCGAGTTTTCAGGGTCACTGACAGATCAGTTTCATAGACCAAACAGATAAATAGGCAGAAGTTATTCTTTATTATTATTGTTTATAATTTGTTCATGCCATAAGTGTGCTGAGTGCACTACAGAGGATACCAGCCCTTCCCCAGGGAACGCAAGGGCTAAGTTGGACATATGTTTTGTATATTTTCAATGTGTGTTCAAGCACCTCCAGCTCTGGATAGGCACTTTTAAAAACAAATTCCAAGTAATAACAATAACACGCTGAGTGATAACAACAGGCATGGGGGTGAGAGGAGGACGAGGGTTACAAAAATAAAGATCATGTGAATTATTTTCTTTATGTCACACATGAGGCTTGGGATTTCTCTGTTTTTGTTTGAATGCTTTTGTCATTCCTTTCTCTTTGGCAAGAGAAGAGGACAGGCTTCAGAGGCAGAGGAATTGCTGCTGGAGTAAAGGAGAAATGAGGGAGAGGAAAAGGGCTGTTCCTGCTGGTACCTGAGAAACCTCTGGCCTGCTAGGGAGAAGTATTGCTGCAGGACCTGACTTAAAGAAGGGGAAAGAAGAAAATCTGTCACAACTGAACAAAACTTCTCCCATCTCTGGTGTATGAGGCTCTCCCTAGTACAAGGCTAAACACTGATTTTCTGAGGGTTAAATCTTGAAAGACCTTTCTTAATTCTTATTCCAGGTGTTTATAACAATAGTGGAAGTTTGTGAAAGCAAGAGAAAAATGGAGTGAAGTTCCCAGGACTCAGCACTTGGTGAAATGAGATTTCTGTTTAGGTTAGTGCTCATTGTCATGGCAGCACATTTACCTGGTCCTACCTCTACCTGGTGCCTTTCGCTCAAACCACTCAGCGGACTCCGCGGTGCTTGGAGCAATCACTACGTATGGTGGACGGTTTCTATAACACCTCTAGCCCCAAACAACTGCTTGAGCTTCCTGCTCTTCTGAATAGTTTGATTTTTTTATCGGCTCTGCTCTTGAGCATCCTTTCTGCTGCATCACACAAGAACTAGCGTGTGAACTCCTGGGTGTTGCTGTTTGCTCATGTATTGTTTATTGGAAACTTGCTGAAGGGAAACCACATTAGGCTTGCTGTTACGTTGGGGACCTCAGGTGATGTCTCAAGTATTACACAGCAAACAGACTTCTAAAAGAAATTCAGCAATGGACTTCATTTTGGTGCGTTGCAAAGAAGTAGATTTCTGAGAGTGCTGCAGAGCTGCTGAAAACACAATTTATAGTGCCTGCAAACATACTGTTCTCTGTACTCTTTCACCCTGTGTTGCATGTGAGGTCAAGAAGCTCTTAAGAACTGCCTACAAATTGGGGATCTTCTGAGGACCGTGAATCTGCCACAGCCAGCTTCACACCACCCGCTGTCCTGCCGATGGCAGAGGGGAAGGCCCAACATGCGCACAAATTTGTGCGTGCGAGCAAGCATTTGCCCTGGCTGCTAGACCAGCCCTTTGGGTGTTACTGCTGCCTGCTTGGGTTTGGAAGAACCAGAAGTTAGTTGGACTCGTGGTAGGAGTTGCTGGTCCTGGTTTTGTCTCAAGAAGCGGGGTGTAAATTTACTGCTTTCTTTGACCTTAAATGAGGAGCAAGGAATAGTTTGAGTTTATGAACAGGGCCTCCTCAGAGGTGTCGGTGCGTCTTACAGCAGCCCTACAACGAGGCTGTCGTTAGCACAAGTGCGTTTCGCTGGTGTTTCACATCCTGCAAATCCCTTCTACTTCAGCATCTTTCTACCCCTGCGTTCCTGGTGCCAAGTTATGTGCCTGCCTGTATGTGCTCTTGTTCCAGTTGAGTCTTTTTATTTCCTGGTAAGCACTTAAGAAATGCTGTGGCCTGTAGAGATAGAACAGATTTTTGCGTTTTCTCCGTTGTGTGAATAAGTTAGTTGTTAATAAAGCCAATTCCTTTATCAGATGCTGTTTGCAAAAATACTTGTTACACATGCTGGAACTAATTTTTCATCAGTTATTTACTTCATGTGGGGATTACAATGGGCTGTGTTTCATCTGATAACTTTTGCAGCTTATTAGATGTGAATTTACTAGCTGTGAACAGTTGAATAATACGAATCTCACACAAGAAACAAGCTGCACCATCCATAGTGTAACGATCTTTCTAAATTAGCTCTGGCCAAAGTTCGTATTTCACAATCCACTAAATAGCTTTCTTATGGATCGTAAGATGAACATATCCCGAGCGAGGCAACCGAGTTTATAGTATCTGCGGTATAAGGTGAACACTCTCTAACAGATCATGACATTATCAAAGTGCTATTTGAAATTAGCTCCATATGCTGTAGCAGTGCTGTAAGATTTCACCCAGAATTTCATTTTCAAATGTTTTTCATTCAAGTTCACTGAGGGTAAATTGGAAACACTTGGGTATATCCCACTTACGGATCTGTTAAGACCCACTTAATTTTAACATGTGGATGTGTGGAGAGTGAGGAAGGAGAGGAGGGTTGTAGGATGAGGTGAGCACCAATAACTCTATCTACTGCTGTCTTTCGAAAATCTCAACAGCGTGTTTGCTAACGATTGCACAAATGCTGCCGTGCAACCCCCACTCTCCAGTCCCTGACATTTTATGAAAGATGAGATTTTTCCCATCAAGACGGTGAGAGGCAGCCTTTCAGCTCTGCCTGGTTGTCGCAGAGGGTTAAGCAGAGGAGCTCCGTCTCTGCTCCGCTGTGGCGATGGGAGCTAGTTGGCAGAGGCCGCAGAAGAAGAGCCAATCTAGAAACGCGCTGGTTCTGTGCTTGTGCTGGCAAGGCTCCCGGCTGGTTTTAAACCTGCTTGCCAGAGCAGAGTTCTGCTGGGGATGGTTTGGCATGGGGCAAGGAATTGCTCGCTTTGCTTTATCAGGCTCTGCAAGCCAAACATGGTGGGTTGTTTTTGAGGTTTTTTTGTGATTGTTGGGTAATAAATGCATTAGAAATTCTAATTCTTTCTCTCTTTAAAAGGAACTGTTATGAGGGAACTGGATGTTGCAATGAGGGATTCATGTTTCTTACTTCGCTGACTTGAGGAGGTGGGTAGGGGATCAAACCGCTTCAGCAGGCGCTGGCTGCAGGAGAAGAGGATGTTCCTAGCAGCTTGGTTACACTTTGCTTTTGGACTGATAGTATTTCTTATGTGAACATGCTGCATCTGCTGCTAGGAACGTATGAAAAAAAAAAAAAAAAGGGATTTAGTGGCAGTACTTGATAGTCTTTTTGGCTATTTGTATAAGGTATTATAAAATGCTTTAGTTTGGATTGTCATAATTAATCCAAATTAACAAGTCATTTGGAATAATGTCTGAAGGGAGAAAAATGCAGTTTTCTCAGTGCTAGTGCCGTTCTGCATTTACATTTATCTATAATATTTAATTATGGGCAGAAAAGCTATTATTTGCGTTAAGTGTCTTGGTACCCTTCTGGCCCTATTAAATGTACTGGACTTTGGTGGTGCTGGTAGTATTTTTGTAGGTTAACCAATTTCTCAAAGACTGTGGATTTTATCACGCTATTTCTAGCAGGTTTTCTGCGCTAGACAAGGATCTCTTTCTCCTAAGGGGAAAATGTAGAAGAGAGCTAGCTGTTGTCGGGAAGCCCCAGGAAACGGTATGCAACATCTATCGCAGTTCCAACAGCACATCAACTGGCAGAGGCAAGAATGTCGGGGGAGCCGATTGCAAAGCTTATCCGTGTCTAGAAGGATATGGTTTTCATTTTGAAAATGCCATTCATCTGAAATCTCAAATTCTTATACCCACAGCATGAGTGTTTCTGAGTCTTGCATCAGAGCCTGGAGTTAAGAAACACACGTGTGCACCTTTACATCTGGTGCTTTTATGGATCGTTTGGAGGAACTGTTACTAAGCAGCAGCAGCTATATCGGGGCTCCATTTTATAAAGAGGAAGAGCTGTGGTACTCATTTTGTTTCCAAAAGATTAATTTGTTTTGCATTCCCAGAAGGTACTTTTATTCTCCCAGAAAGGTCAAGCAGAAACATTGATGTAAGTCCTGTTTATGGCGATTTTGTGAGATTTCCAGCAATTGCAATGGAACATATTTATAACAAGTATGTTTCTCTCTAGGGTGATACCATTAGTCAAAATATGCTTTCTCATATTTCCACTACATAAACACAAATATCTTTTAAGATTCAAACTTACTGGTCTTGAGGATTCCCACAGCCACATCTCATTAGTGGTTCAGAAGGCTGCGCTAGCCGTGGTTTCAATTCGGGATGAAAAGGTTTTGTTGGGAGAAAGAACTTCAACGGAACTAGAAGGTTGAAAAACAGGATAATATCCCACATGTGGGCTGTTGTCCTGAACAAAACGGCAACCATGAGAAGTCCGATACTTTAAACATACAACTTGTGACTCAACGTGCTAAGGGTCCGGGCAGGTCCGTGTTTGGTGCCCAGGTCTCAGCTGTGATGTTGTGCTATTTCCACAGCAGCCAGCATCTCATGAACTTAGTTACGTTCAATGCGCTAATAATCTATCTGTCATCCCTGATGCAATGTAGCCGCTGACTCTGTGTATGGTTCTCTACAAGTATTCCAAAATATGTTTGTCTTCTAGCAGAAACTGGAAAGAAGCAAACTGTACACTGATACAAGCGTGAGGAACAGACTTGACAACTGGGAGAACAGCAGACCAGAAGCTGTAAGTAATGTAGCCGTGGTGATAAATGTGTTCTACATCCCCACTTCATTTCATTTCTTCATTCACAAGACTTCTGTTGAAATAACGTGACAGTGTTAAGCTAGAGAGTGTCCAGATAAAGAGGCAAATACCAGTTGAGTTGAAATGCCATTTTAGATCTCAACATCATCATGAACTGGCTGTGAACTAATTATTGAAAGAAAAGCAACAGGTTCCTAGCCTTCTGTGAAGTCTTAGAAGGATATGTCTACAGGGTGGCTTAGCTGTCGTCTTCCACATGCATCTGAGTATGAACAGAGCTTGGTACAGACACAAAAACCGGTTTTATAAGAATTTTAGAAATAGGGTATCTTTAATGCTACATTTAAATGAAAGTCTTGCTGATATACACGGAACAAAAGTGAATAAAACTTGGAAGTACAAAAATTAGTTTTCCTCCTGCTACAGTTGAAATGCAGCTGCTTGAAATGCAGACCCCCGCCTTCTTGGGGTCTATCAGCAAATTCATTAACTAGTTTTTGGCAGCAATATCACTAGCTGATCTACATGTCCTAGGACCTAAGTGAGTTGAAACAGAATTGCAGGATGAAGTTCCAAGGAATAGCATTAAGGGCGTTGTTATGTATCACTATGTTAAAAACACTAACTACAATTTAGCAGGAAAAAAAACTGGCAAAATACTACCTGCTTCAGTCTGCCAATATTTATGAGTACTCCTGGGGCTCATCGGCATTACAAGAGAAGAGTGAATGTAGTGGTTATATTATGTTCCGAAAATTTTGGGCCAAAACTTGTTTTTCACACAGCATTTCAAGAAAAGTATTTTGTTTTTCCCACAGATTAGAACGGACAATTGACGATAAATTGCATTTTTCTCAGGGTCATCAGCTATAATTCACAACACCCATTGCATCCTTAGCAGTCAGAATCTAGACTAGCTGGAGCTTGTGTGAGGCAAGAGAAGATGAACGTGGGCTGGCAAAGGTGGGTTTAACCAGCAACAGTCGCTACACCTTTTTTTTTTTTTTTAATGGAAGACTAAAGTTGACAATTGAAGGTATTTTAAAGTATCCTAGTTTTATATTAAATGGATTTATTGGAGATTCATAACCATGTGAACAGAGCATTCATCACTGATGGACTCAACTGTATCCCCGTGAAGAGAGTTTGCTGTTACTCAGGGCTGAAGCTAAGATAGGTGACGTGCCAGATTAGAAGAGAGAAATAGTCCCTGCTAGGAATAGAGAACAATTGAAATTACACAATACCCACCAAATCTTCTTTACTGTCTGGTTAATGGAATATAAGCAGGAAAAAAAAATGATGGAGAAACAGAGGTGAAGAATTAATTAATGATTTTGGAAATGATTTTCGGTGCAACCAGACTTTCACCAACATTTTGGCAACTGAAAATAAGTTTAGGAAGGAAGCCATGTGGATAACATGGTCTTTTCTTCTCATTGCTTTAATTACATCTCATCAGTTATAGACTTCTCTGTACCTCCAGGTTCTCTACCCCGAAGTCGCTATCAGATAATGAAAGAGAAGGAAATGTACATTGGAATTGAAGGCAAAATAATAATGAAGAAAATAGATGTTATCTCTAAAACATAGTCAAATTAACCATTTTATCCATTAGAATACTATGTAGAGAGCAATGCAGTGAACTAAAGGAGTCTGTTAAGGACAGCTGAGAAGGCACATCTCTAGATGATTACCGCTAGAAAATTATCCCCTGCATGTATCACAGTTGTGCTGGAGTCTGTCACTGCTGACGTGGTTGAACATTGTGAAAAGAAAAACAGTAGGGAAGAGCTCATGATTGACTTTTGAAATGAGATTAAAGGATTACATAATTATAACTTGGATAAATGACAATTAAAGATGAGAAAACCTTCTAAAAGTAATTGAAGTTGAGCTCTGGAGAGAGAGTAGAACTATTTGGTATTTTCTTGGAGCCAGAGGTAGGAAACTGAGAAAAAGAGCCTGAGGGCAAAACCTGAAATTTTGGTCCAGTTGTTCTAGTTAAGGTGGTACAAGCTTCATCACTGAGTCCTTTGTATTTCAATCTTAGGTATCTTTCATGCTGTGGAGGATGATCTGTTACTGTCAGATGTACAATCTATCAGTCTAAGATACTTAATAGATGTTTATTGTCTTCTGTGTGTGCGGTGCTTTCTGTGTATATGCAGCTCAGGTAGGCTAACAGAGGAAAAAGATCGTGGAAGAGAACATTCATCAGCTATAACATCCTCCTTTTCAGGAATATATCTGATAGATGTATTAGTAGATTCTTGTACGTTTTCCCACATGTTTTCTGAGTCATTACTTATATATGAAAGTACCAAAAAATTGTTCATAGGATCAACTAAACTTCTGTATATCTTGGACTTGTAGCTTCAGAAAGGCAAATATTTTAATAGATCTTTTTTCCAAAAAATAAACGAATCCAGTATCCTAGCAACAGTTACATAGCTGATTACAAATATCAGACTTCCCAGGGTATTATGGAATTCATTCTAGCAATCACATTTAATTAATTCTGTCTTCAAACTAATTACCAGACTGACACAGGTTCTGAAGTTTGGAAGAACCATCAGATGTAAATGAGACTGGAGCATCCTCCAGGAGATGGGTATGCATCAGTGGAGAAGAGAGTAAGAAAACACATCAAGTCAGTAATCATTGCAGTGATTTAAAAAAAAAAACCCCTAAAAATGAAGCTCATTTTTCTTACAAAGCCTCTCTTGGCAGTTTGTGGAGGAGGTAGCAGTATGTTTGAGAGACTTCTGCAGCGCTGGTATGTATCATGTATTTGACTGGAGTGGAAGATTTGAGGCAGTTAGCTAAAGAAGTACGTACACTACTGCTCAAGAGGACTCTCTGTCTTAGGAAGTGCAAAACCTGATAAATCTCTCCAGCTCAGAAGGTTCAGTTTGTGTTTTACTTTCAGAGGTGGGCTATGTAGGGGTTTTATCAGTACGAAACCAATATAAAAAAAAAAAAAAAAAAAAAAAAACGCCTCCAGTAAGATAGACAAAATTACATAGGAAAAGACAGTTGCTTTTTCCATATGAGTGGTTCTGTAGGCAAGAGAACGTTGACTTGAATGTTGAAAATGCCTCCCTCTCAGTTCGTTAAAGAGCGCTCCTTGCAGTGATTAGTCCAAATCAGTGTGTATTCTGTGCCAGTGATGGTCAATGGGTGCTCACCAGAAAGACCATCACGTTGGATTTCTGGTATCTTGAGCCTGTGGAAGTGACAGGCTCTTCTTCAAGCTCTGGCTGGTAAATACAGTGCTCCTGGTGACCTGCCTCTGGACTGAGCTTTCATCAAGAGAGTGCAGGTACTCCTGACTGAAGTGAGTTTATGTTCCATTATCTTGCAAAGGAAAATACTGCAAGGACCATGAACGGTGTTTTCAACTCTATACCTTCAGTAGGAACTAAAAGCAGAGTCATGCTGTTCTCCCTGTTTCCTTGAGATTTGCCCTCTTTAACTGCCTCGGGGATGAAAGTAGTAATTTGAAATTTGCATCCATATTATCTGTTGCCCTCCCCATCCATATGCACCGTCTCCAAGAGCCCAGGGCAAAGATGCCATTATACTCAGTCACTACCAAACCAGGTGCAGTCAGGAGATCTAACAGAATGTTAATAAAAGGTCTGATGAAGAACAAAAAATAAACAAACCTGCTATTGTGCCTGTAAGAATTGCTGCTACCAGGAAATTAAAAAATTACACATGGCAGATGCTGCCTGCCTACACTCCGCACTGCTGTTCAGCTCTGAAGTCCTGTCCCACCAGGTACAAAGAAAATCAAGTAAATTGGTTTGCAAAAAATCGATTTGCAAAATCTGGTGCGATGACAAAAATGTCATTCTCTTCTGTGTGTCTCTGAGACTACATACTTGTTTTTATGGTTTAAAACAGAACTCTAAAGAATCACATAATTGTGTACATCTCATTCTTGAAAGATGGCAGAGACTTAAAAAAAAACCTGAGTTTTGCTGAAGCTTCACCATGGGCAGAGGACTCAAAGCTCCACAATATGTTGTTTTAAAAGATAAGGAAATAATGAATTGGCTGGAAGGATGTTTATCTGGTTTCGAAGTTCAGTAGTGTGAGGGAAGAAAAGATACTGGAGATTGATTGAAAAAGATTTTTAAAAAACTAATGCCAGAATACAGCTGTTTTAGAAACCGGAAACTGTCTGTCCTGCTACAGTACTCACATGAGCGGAACAACTGGATCCACAAAAGAACTGGGGATCAAAATGACCACACTGCTGTCAGGGATCTGTTCTGACGTTCTAACAGACATTGTTCCCACTTCTGCATGGATGTCAGGGAACAGAACTGGGCTGGGATGCGCGGGGCTGCCAGCCAGGGCCAGCCAGGGCCAGTCCGTTAGAAGAGACCATGGGATGCTCTTTTAAAACCTTCTGAGCACTGTTTGCAGCAGGGCTCTGGGCTGGTGAAGCCTTTTGGCTTGGAAGGTGCTTCAGTTTTGTTTGAGAGGCCCATCCGTTAGGTTAGAGCACTTAGTTCCTGCCAACTAATGTAGTTAGTCCAGTGCCAAATAGCAAATGTCTGTGACAAAAGTTGGGGATTCACCTGATAATTGCAGGGGAGGAAGAGGGATGGGGAAGACAGGTTTGCCGTAGGTATATAGGATGAGAGCTGGTTTAAAGTTTTGCCTTTAAAAGATATGGAAAGATATGTATCAACTATCTAATTAAAAGGATGTTATTTAGGGTGCAAAATGAAGAACTTAAAAAATAGAAAATGTCACAGTTATGGTATTTCATGGGACTTTTAACCTAAATCTGGGCATTTGATCGCATTTCCAATCCCTCTGGAGTATAGAAAGACAGTAGTTGTGGGGAAATATTTCAAACAATATTTGGGCAAGGCTATAAATGTGACAAAAGCTGATGATGATTGTTCATCCCCAGTGATCCCTTTGTGCTGTTACCAGCACCGAGACCCGTGTAGGTCAGCGTCCTGTCCCTGTGGAGAGCGAGCGGCTCTTCAGCCGGATGGACGCGACTGGGGATGGGTATTGTGCGGACTCCAGCACCCTCTAATGGTGCAAGCACTTGCTCACCATATGCTCCTGTGTACTTGGAAATAACTGCATTTGTAATCATGAGACAAATTTTGCTGCAAATGGCCACTTTTTCACTTGGTGGCAATTAAAAGTTTTGTAATATTTTAAATGGCTTCACTTGCAGTCCGGGCTGGTAGGCCTTGCGACATGTCCATGTACCCTGCCCATATTTCCACATTAAGTTATGATAAAATTTTAAAGTGGGGGATGGGATGGGTGAGAAATCTGAGAGAGGAGGAAGCAGGGGATGACCGAGAGCAACGACACCACGCGTGCAGCTTACAGCTTACAGCAAGGCAGGACTGCTGATTAGGACAAAGAAAGCTGGGAAACCTATGGGGGAAAAAGTCAGCCCATTTTGGTCTCAATTTTAGTGGCAGGCTAATTGTCTAAATCTAACTTTTGTCCTAGAGCTGCAGAGAGAGATCTTAGAAGTGGCATGTACAAAGACAGCTCTACTCACTTCGTTAGGGCTCTGCTGATTTACATCAAGTGAGTAAGTTCTAGCGGTTTCCTTAATTTACTTTATCCACTGCAAGATAGTATCAAGATGTTGTGTACAGATTATGTGGGTAAATGTACGATAGGGCCGTGGTGTGTGTGCACAAACACATGTAAAATGCAGGAGTCCCAGTACGGCGCTGCAGAGTCCTGCCAAAAGTAACAAAAAATAGATTTTCCTGGGGTTTCTGAGAAGGTTTAATGTGTAGATGTGGCAGCTTTTATCACACGTAGTGGAGAGTTCTTAGTGAATGTAACAGAAATACAGCTTGCTCATAGGTTACTGCCAGTCAATCCTCTTTACACTTTCACCATCTCCAAGTACTTGGCTGTAAAAATGTGGAAGAGAAGGGAGAGCTTTTATAAAATAAGACTCTGAGAAGTCACCGGTAAAAATAATAGGATCTCTTGTGAAGCCTGAAGATGACCACTTGCATCTACTTTTTCTTTGTAAAAGTATTCCCTGATCCTGATTCTTTGGCCTGCTAGTCCTTTGAACTTCCTGACAGGAGAGCAATCAAACAAAATTGCTGATTTCAGGCCTGTTTGAAAAACTCCAGCTACAGCAAAAACTGCGACTGCCGTTGAAAACTGTGTAAGCCGTGGTTCATGCTGCAGTAAATACAAACAACAATCAGGATGCCAGCCAAGATGTTAATCAGTAGTTATGGGGCTCTGCATGGCCGATCTCTGGACCAGCTCTCTTTTTTTCCCTCTGCAATCAGCTGTTTAATTTCCATTTTTCTGAAAAAGCTTGGTCTTAACTCCTCTGTGTGAGCTGAGGTGCGGCGTTTTTGATACAAAGCCCAAATCTGATACGATTAGACTTAGCATGTGTTACAAGATTTATCTACTTACCTACAAGTACGGTATGCGGTAGTCCAAGATACCATCAAGGTGGGGAGGGTTGCTGTGTTTTCCTACAATAAATGACAAAACGGGCCAGCCTCAAGGCCCACAAGCCTTTTTCAGATCAGCAGGGAGGTCAGAAGGCAGGGCTCTCAGCTGCCAGTTGAGGTTGGTTTTCGTTCCCTTTTTAGGTCATGGATTATCGCATCTTTTTGGATATCTCAGTCGCTGATAAGCAAAAGCATGTGTAACCTACGCAGATATAAATATGTCTGACATTAAGAGAAGGTTACACCTTTATTTTACACACACTAGGTCAAAAGTAGTTTGAGAAGTTAGATCTTCACAAGGTTTGGCTCATTTTGGAGCAATCTTTCCATGCACCTTCAGGGCTTGCATGTATTACAAGCTTAAGCAAGATTTTGAAATGAACAGTGGGGAAAGTAACTTGCGCAACTTTGATTTCCCAGATTAGAATATAATTTTGAAATGCTTACTCTAGTCTGTGCACAGTTTCATGTTCAACACTGGAAATATAAACTGCATTTTCCAGTTGTGTTTTTTTTTTTACAGGACAATACAATTGAGCATTTTCTACCATCTGTAATTTTTTAAGAGCTTTTTCTCATATGAAAGACAGCATTTCGGTGAAATTGGTACATGTAGTCCTTTGGGTTTTTCTGCAGTAGGTAAATTGTAAAAACTGGCATTTGTTTCCTGAGTTTATTTTGTTTCCTGATGTATTTCAGCTATTTTTGGACCAGCGACAAAGCTGGTGTCAGTCTTACTCCAGTCCTCAGACTACAGCTCTCTGTAATGACGTGTTTCCCGATGCCCAGCGTCTCTACGGCACTGGTGAGTCACCACCACCTGCCTTTCTTTGAGCACCCAAAAAGTTAGGTGTTTCAAGAAAAAGCCAATGATGCTCAGCCTTATTTAAATTACCCTAAAGCTGCTAGTATTTGATTACTTATTTGCCTTCCTTAGTGCTGCAGTCTGACAGTAGCTTTCAACAGTCAGGTTCACGTGTGGATGAAATAACAGCTTTCTGAACTCTGCAGAAGTTTGCTTCTTTGTTTAAAGAGTTGTGTGTGATGTGTATGAGCAGGAAACTGCCCATGGTCACAATTAACTCATAGATATTACTTAGGATAATCCCACTTCTTCCTAAACCGCTTTCTTAGGTCCGACTGCTTCCAACTGTTGCAGTTGCTGTGGAGCCCGGTGAGGCTGTGCATCCAGAGAGAACTTGCTTTACTTTGTGAAACTGGCTGAAGCTCAACTTTAGATTCAGCATTTATTTTGAATAACATCTGTAGTGTTGATTTCTGAAAAGGGCACAAGGTACCTTATGCCAGTTATATCTAATTCTAGCTGGCAATTTCAAATGGGGAGCTACCATTGGAACCACAAGTGCAAAAAAAAAAAAAAATCATTACAAGAATCACAAGATTTCAAGGTCGCATGATTATTTTTGTTTTAAAGAGCTGTATTTGGGAATCTCTTACCTCAGATGAGCTCATGTTTATATGACTAAGTCTCCCCTGGAAGCCCATGAAACAAAAGAATTTTGAAGATAATCCATGTGGATCTTAGAACACATAGAAAAACTGGCTGTTGAACAAAAAAAAATAGTCTCAGTTTTATTTACAGAGGCATTATCTGAAAATGTCTGGTCACTTTTACAGTGTTCCATTGCTGTCTGTCGGAGAGGTCACCTTCTGTTTTATATTCACACATGCGTGAAAAATGGATGTGCTGTGCCTCCCATCCGTACGATGGGCAGTTTTGAGATTTTTAGGAGAGGAGATTCTGTGTGTTGCTTCAGGTACCCATTTAGCTCACAAGAATTATTTTTAAATCTCACTGTTTATAAAAACCTATTGCTGGCAAAAATGTTGGCTTCTTAGCTCTACATAGTGTGGGCCAGGCGGAGAAAGCAAGCAGGCATTCACATCTTCCTCTTCCAAATCCTCAAAACACCAAGTGTACGTGTCCTGAACTCCGTCCCTGAACGTCCCGGAGAGGGCATTCCAGTTTCCATTGACTATATATATATATGTAAAAAAAACCAGACTGTGGATTTCACAATATGCGTCAGATATCTGAGATTTTGTGTTTACGGTTACATGCAGCTCAGGCCAATATATGTTACGGTATCTGAAAAGCACTTTTGCTACAGCAGGGACTATCCAAAAGCTTGGTTAAGCTGGACCACACGCATAAAACAAGTGCCAAATTTCAGGTTTTGTGTTAAAGAAAGAGTTTAGTAGCCTGGAGAAGAGGAGAATAGGGACTGTATAGACTATGAGCAGGATAGAGAAAAGGTTGAGAGAGCTGTTGCCTTATTAGCAAACAAATTATTTGAGAAAATCAGAGGTTGTAGATCATCTCCATCTGAAAATATTGGAAGAACTAAATATGGGATTACAAATGTGGTCTAAGGATTTGTAGGTGATGTCTAAATTCAGGGATTTGGGCAGGAGAATGGCGAATGTGGTGCCTGTACTGAGAGAGAGAGAAAAGTTGATGGCAGCAGTGCAGACCTGCAGGTTTGATACCAACAAAGTTTTTAGAACAAATTCTGAGGGGAAAAAAAAATGAAGAACAAAGAGGTGGCTGGAAAGTGTGGTAAGTTACACCAGGGTTTTATCAGAAGTATGTTCTGTTGGATAAATTGCTCTCTTGATGAGAAAACTAATTTACTTAACAGGGGCAATATAGTGGGTTTAATTAACTGAAGCTTTAACTCAAAACATATTACTGAACGTGGAAATGTGTTTGGTTTTTTTTTCTTCTTTTTTTTTCACATGAAATGCTGTGTTATCAGGTTGTTGGAGGGGATACTCGTTTTGTTCCACAGGTTGTCTTGAATCTGATCTTCCCATGAATATTTACTAGTAACCTTGGTTTGCACTTAGGAAATTGGAGAGCAACTCAAAGCTGGTGTTGTCAGTGCAGAGGACAGGATCGTCCTACAAGAAAAACAAGATAAGCTTAATAGAACAAAGTACAAAATAGTGTGATTACCCATAAAAAGAGGGTTTTTTCATAAAGATTCATCAGTCAGAGAGAACGCAGCAGAAAGACACCTGAGTGCAGCAGACACGTGAACTGCCAGGGGGATGCTATGGCGGAAGAAGGGGCTCGTGGGGGCTCTCTGTGGGGTGTTTCCAGGAGGGACAAGGGCAGCTGCGTACCGGTGTGCCAGGGACTGGTACTGAAGTCTGAACGCCGCAGGTGAACGTAAATTAGGGCCCGTAATGAGGTATTGTGACTTGTGCCTAGGTAACTGGGAAATCCAGGAGCGCCTTCAGCCTATTTCATGGAGACAGAGCTAAGAAAAGCACCGTGTTCCACTTCATCAGACGGTGGTGAGCGCAGCCAAGGTGACTGTGTGCCCACCTCTGGGAAGCCATTTTGGTAGGACCACGGCAGCGCTGCTACGCGTGGGTCGAAAAGAGAAGCGTCCCACCGCCCAGGGCAACCCAAGCTCTGCAGCGGCTTTCCGTGGCCGCCGACCAGCCGTGGGTTGGCTTTGGTGAGCCCGCGGAAGGGCCGGTGGCCGCGCTGGCCCGGGCCGAGGGCCCCGCCGACCCCGCGGCCTTTGCGGGTCACTGGGAAGCCCGGCCGGTTGAGACGGTGCTCGCGCTCTTGGCGCCCGCGCCGCCAGGGGGCGCCGCAGCGCTCGCCGCGCCCAACCCCGCCGCTGCCCGCCAGGCCGCTCAGCCGAGCTCCGAGCTGCTCCCGCCGCTCAGCCCCGCGCGGCCGGGCGGCGGCAAAAGATGGCTCTGTCGCGGGGGCTGCGGTGCTGCCAGCGGGCGTTCTCCTGGCTGCCCGTCCTCATCATCGCCCTCGTCGTCCTCTGGTCCTACTACGCCTACGTCTGCGAGCTGTGCCTGGGTGAGCGGCTGCGGGGCGGGGTGGCGGGGGTTGGGGAGCTGGGGCCCAGTCCTGGACCCGGGGCCCGGCGGGCCGGTGCTGGCCTGTGCGGGTGGGAGCCCCGTTCGTCCCGGTGATTCAGGTGGGCACGGCGCCCGCAGGACGCACAACCCCCTGCACACCTCCGGAGCCTGGAGGAATTCTTCTTCTTCTTCTTCCTCTCCGTGCCGGAGGAAGCAGTGGCAGCCGCACCCAGCTGGCCCAGGGCGGCCTTGCTCCGGTGCTGCCGGTACCGGTACCTGTGGAGGCCGCAGCCCAGCGAGACTTGGAGCTGGCGAAGGCGCCCGCGTGCTCGCATCCCCCTGGAACCGCAGCGGGCACAGCCCGGGCGGACAGGCGGGAACGCTTCGCTGCTGCCGCGTCCATGATGGGACTCATTAGTGAGGGGGTTATGGTCTGCCGTCTTGTTTCTCCCTAGACGTGTGTCCTAGCTGGGCTGGCTGCCTTCTACAGGTCTTTTAGTTCAGCCGCGGGTCCGTGGATTGTGTGTCCTCCTGTCAGCCCGGGGAAGTGACCTTTGTGAAGACAGGGAGATTTATACCCACGGTGAAAGTCCAGATTTTTGCCGTAGGATAACGTTCTGATGTGATTTCTGGTGTAAGCAATGACAAAAAGCAGTGGATGCCCTGCATTGCAGTCATTTTATTTATATTCTGAAAAGGAAAAAGAACAGGTTACATGAAATCACACTTATGAGTCAACTTGTTACAGTAGCATGGAAAACTGTAAATTTTAGAGAGAAAATACTTGGTGCTGACTAGTAATTGTATGATTTAATGTAGCAGTTTAACTGTATAATAAGTTGCAACCTTTCTTGTGTTTATGATGTTCTGGTTTGGTGTGTGTGCGTGGCCCATTACTAGAAGAAAGGATTGCTGGGTTGGTGGAGAGAAGAGCTGGTAGCTTGGACTTCCGAAATTGTGAGGAGGAGGATGTGGCTCTTTCTCTTCAGGACGCTGTAAGCCAGATAAAGGAAGCCAGATTTCTCAGAATGGTAGTTTGAGATGCTTCTGTGAAAAGAGCTGCCTTCTGGTACTGCATGGCAAATTCAGATCAGATTTTTTTAGGGTTGCCAATGCAGTAAGACCTATTGTTTTCTCTCAGTGGGGACTAAAATGAAATGCAGCTTCTTTGATCTGTTTTAATTGGCAGTTAAGCAAAACCCCCAAATACTTAATGACATTTTATTCCATCTCTGAGATTGTGGGCTGTTTATTTCAGGAGTTCACATGGAATGGTATTTCCAAGGTGCATGTAACTGTCAATTAGACCATGTGACAAAAAATTTAGAATCTTTTCCTAAAATGCTGTCAGTCTTTTGAAGTAAGTCTTGTTTGCAGTGCTGTGCAAATTCAGTAATATTTAATACTGGTTAATTCCAAGTCTCAGTGCAGCTATTGGAAAAGACTCTGCTTATTTAAGTGGGGTTTGGATTGGGCCTGTGTTCTTCTGCAAGTGTTGGTTAAGCTGGCAGGCGCTCATCTCACTGCCTAGAATCACAGCTTGAAATCACTCCTTTGCCCACACCCATCTATTTTTTTGCCCCATCTTTCTTTCTCATACATTTTATTTGTGTGTGGAGGAGGTGATCTGTACAGAAGTTGAAATGAGTAGATTAATTATTTTAGGATTTGAACATTAAGTGTTGGCACATGCGGTTACTTGCAAAGCAGCTCTCGGGACATCTTCTCTCTTCTAGATTTCTAACTTCGCAAGGCTTTACGCGTTGGCTTCTTGATTCCTATGCTGATTTACATTTTCCAAGTTTATTACTCGAGTAAGATGATAGAGTGAGTCTTGAAGAGCAGCGTCTCTTTCCAGGCCCTGGCTGTGGCTGGAAGTAAAAGGCTCCAGTCCCTCAATCACTTCTTTTTCTACGCAGCCTAACAGAGTTACTGAAGGGGTTGCTGCTGCTATGTGGGATCTCTCGAATCTTTGAGTCTTCCAACAATGTGATCTTATTTTTGTAAGGTTACCGTGCTTCTGGCAGATGATCCGTGGCCATTAATTTCCTTTCATTCCTCTGTTCCTCCAAGGAGCAGCACATTTCGGTGCAGTGCAGCAACCATTAGATCCAAGGCTAGGGACTCAATATAAGGGGGTCCCGTTCCATGAACGATCTTTGTCTTCCAAGCAATATTCTCTCAAGATATGACAGAACTGCTCCATTCCTGTTCAAGGAAGATGTCTTTATTCTTTCTGTTGAACTCGGATAATGGCTTTTAAAGTAATGGATGGATTTAAAAATAATCAGTAGAAGGAGGCATTGAGCGATGTACCCTTTGCTGAGTGCTCTAAGTGGTTCCGGTAGTAGGGACTGTTCCTACCATTATGGTAAAGTAAGGAGGGGCTGGAAAAAATCTGCTGGTAGGAGGTGTAAAAACAGAGTCATTACGCTGTGTCCTTTGTTGCTGAGTAGGCCAAAGCTGAGACAATTTGTCATTTTTGATTTATGCCGATGCGGAAATGCCTTGGGGCATGGTTTACCGTGGAGGATCAGGATCAGCTAGAGACTCGTACAAAGCAGGCTACAAGGACATGCTGACGTGCACATGCACAGAGGTGCTGCTTGGGCAGGTGCTAGAGGAGCCCTGATCATCTTGTCACATCACTGTCACCAGTGGATTATTTTTGTCATGTTTCTGTTGTGCAAACATGAAAAATAGATTTTATAACAAGGGAAGACGCAGTATAAGTAACAGTTACTGAACATCTTGTTGTGGGTGTCATTTGCGTGAGTAAAGAAGGAATTGTTATGGATGCTTTTGATTTGATGCTAAACTGTGGGCTCTCCTTGGCTGTGAATTTGAAGTTTTGTTCCTAAAATGGCTGTATTTCAAATAGAAATGTTATTTGTCACACACTTCTCTGGGAATCCTATCTGCTCTATAGACATATGTTTTTTTTTTTCTTTTTCAGTGACTCTGAGCAACCCTGTGGAAAAAGGTATGTCCATTCAATTTACCGTTTGACGTCCAGTCCTTGTTGTGGTTAAAATATCAAAAATACTTTCAGACTTTTTTTAAACTTACCTACCCTTTCAGTGGTTCCTGCCGGTAATTACACAATGATGAAGTATGCGGCATGCATTGTTAGACGTGCTGTGACTTTTGGGTGTATTGGGAAATGCCCCTGTTTAGTCACAGTGTGGGCAGAAGAACGTGAAAAGGTTTTGATCCCTTTTACTCTTTCAGAACAAACTATGTGTGTCTGTTTGTATACACCCATGCACCTTTTCCTCCCTTTCTGGTTTATGTTTTCAGAGCTGGTTTTACAAGCTAAACAGAAAACACTAATTCTGTGGTCTGCTTTTTTTTTTTCCACTGTTTTATTTTATCTTTCAGTGGAAGCTATTTTAAATGTTTTATTGTAGGGAGGCTTTTGCAGAAGATTTTTTGCTTGGTTCTGCTGACCACTAGCCACATATTGAGTGGTAACACAGTAACTTTCAGTTACTACCCCAGATGAGTTAACAGCGAAGGTTTCTGTGTCGTTACTATTTGGCTTGAACGGTTCTGGGGTGCGTTTGGCAGTACAGGCCGACAGATGTTGCTCTGAGGTGCAAGGCGCAGCGTCGCGAGGTTGCTGAAGGAGTTGGGCGGAGCGGCAGGGTCACCTGGTCAGACTGTTTCCACCAGTGCGCTGTTGGAGGCCACAGTCACCTTCTAAGAATGAGGGGTTAGTGGCCGTTTTAGTATTCCTCCTCTTCTTTCCTGGAGGTGCTTGGGAGGCATTTGGCCAATACAGGTGCCTTCTTACCTTTGTTTCTTCTCCCAGAGTTATGAAGGATAGAAGGTTTTCAGCTGGGAAATTGTTCCAGGAAGGACAATGCCAGCTGATACCTTAATGATCCTTCAGGTTGCTTCATCAAGTAAATTCCGCTAGAGAACTCTCCGAATATTTGAATCTGTTATAGAGAAACTATGGAAAGCGTGATGTTAATGATTATTCAGCAGAAGAAAGTTGTCAGCTGCCTAATCTGTTAGTGCATCTCCAGGTCAGCTTCCTCTAATACGCTGCTGTATTGCTTTATCAACAAAATTAAATCTGTTGCAAGATTTATCTCCTTACCTATTAATTGAAAAATGACTGAGCTCCACCTGCGTGTAGTATAAGGATAACATCTCAAACAAACTTAAGAGCGTAATAATGAATTACCATTGATTCACAGATAGACACGCAGTCCGTCGCGTTCCTGTGAGGCGTATCGGATCATTTGCCATCTCATTAGAAAGTCTCAAAGCTCCGTTTGGTCCTTTGACCAAAAAACCAATCAGCTAGCTTGTGTAGCTGAAGGATAGCTGTCCTTTGGCTTTCTGAGCCACAGTGGGCCTGCTTATGCCCAAAGGCTCTGAAGTATTGGAATGAGATTCCTCTGGTGTGTGCCGGATTCCATGTGGTAATGCCGTGTCTGGTGGATTACAATTCTTTCTCGGTAGTCACAAGACTGATTTTGCCCAATTTGAGGGATGTTTTCCTGATTTGTTTTAATGTATCAGCTGTGGCAAATCTGAAATACATTTAATAAGAGATTGGATTTTTATTTTCTGGTGATCTGAAGCTGGTTGGTACTCTAAATCTTTTTTTTTTTTTTTTCCTTTTTTTTTGTCATTGTTGTGAAAGATTGGAATTATGCCCATCATGAATGAAACTTTTGCTTAAGAAATCATTGCTCTGCTTCTGTTTTTTGTTTTGTTTTGTTTTTTAGTGGCCTATCTTATAATATTCCATATTCTCTTTGTGCTCTTTGTGTGGACATATTGGAAGTCTATTTTTACTCTCCCGATGCAGCCAGGAAAAAAGGTAAGAGTCCAAGCACTTTTCATTTGTTGCAGAACTGAAGCAGGGGTGCTACACAGCACTCAAAAATCCTTCAGTCTAGTTGATCTGGATAACTGATCAGATTTAGCTGCTCTGAAAACCCTTTGACTCCCCAAAGAGCACCATTTAAATCAGGGGTGTGTTAACTTTTAAAGCTGCCTTTTCAGGTGTTCCAGGACCCGATAGGATTTCCCATGTTGAGAGTCACAGGATTGATAATTATAAACTTCCATATTTATCGTGTGTTTGATCTCTAAGCGTTTAACAAGTTGCAAGCCAAATCCTGAGTGCCTTCCTTAGCCTTACTGGAGTCTCCTGAGTAAGGACCTTCAGTTCTGGTTATTACTCTTCATGGGAGATGTTGCGGTGCAGGTGGAAATGGGCACGTTTGTAAGGGTAGTGGGGTTTCTTGATTGTTGTGCGTACGTGAACATTCAGTGTTCCCCCAAAGCCCAGTATCGCCGGCTCTGCTGGGAGCCCTTTGTCAGCTGGAGAGGCCTCTCTGTTGTGGCTACATTTGCTTCAGACTCTTCCTTGTGCTAGTGAGGGACAGAACAATAATTTTCCTTTTAAACATGCTGAGATTCTTCTGTCGCATGTCTGTGACACTGAGGACCGGATTTTTGGTGGGGTTTTTTTGTTGTTTTGTTTTACCTCTTTGTGAAATACTCATAAAACCCTATGTTTGGAGCAACAGAATGAGGCTGATGTTTGTGAGACATTCCAAATATACAGGGCTGTAATCTGATCCTAATTACAAGAGTGTAAATTTATAAATAACAACTAATCCCAGATTTAGAAATCCAAACTGTGGCTGGGGGGAGGTTCTTGCTCACAAGGGAAATGCTTATCACGGTTAGTAATCTAAGGCAGCAGTAGTAGCAATTCCAGGAGGTTGTTTTGTGATCCTAATTTAACTTCTGCGTTTCTCCTTCATGTATCGCACAGTATTCTGGCTGTCCAGCACTTACTATCTCTGTCTTCTTAACAAACACATTTTCACATTGGATTCATCTCATTAGGAGGAGCGGGAGGTAAAAACGTTTCCAAACTTTGCCTGTGTATGAAATATCATCTGCTGCCTGTGGGTAACTGCTCCTCTCGTGACTTCTGCTTCCAGTACCATATGTCCTACGCTGACCAAGAACGCTATGAAAATGAAGAGAGGCCGGAGGCGCAGAGGCAAATTCTCGCCGAAATTGCAAGGAAGTTGCCGGTGTACACGAGAACGGGGAGTGGAGGTCAGTTAAGCAGAAATTTCTCTAAATCTCATCAAGCAGCTGAAGTAGCAAGTGCTGGCAACGCAGACGATCGTGCCGACCAACAGCGCGTCCCTAATGCCACAGCGTGCGCTGAGTAACTCTTGTGCAAATAATTCCAATGCCTTTGCTCTCAGGTTTTATGTTTGGGAAAACAAAAAAGCCTTGAACGCTTCCATTCATCTTCAGTGGAGTACCAGGTGCTGCCTGTGAGA
>JAAGAY010146302.1:15522-57969 GCA_011801015.1 Ardeotis arabs | reverse complement strand
CTCCTCCATCCCCAGGCGGAGCTCCACACACTCCAGCTGGTTGCTGACGTAGAGAGCGACACCGCCTCCTCGTCTCCCTTTCCTGTCTTTTCTAAAAAGCCTGTACCCCTCCATGCTGACGCTCCAGTCGTAGGAGTTGTCCCACCACGTCTCCGTGATGACAACAAGGTCGTAGCCCTGCTCGTGTGCACGCATCTCCAGTTCTTCCTGTTTATTCCCCATGCTGCGTGCATTGGTGTATAGACACCTCAGCTGGGCCCCGAGCAAGGCCGACTTGTTGGCTGGAGCAACAGGCTTTGTTTTGGACCGCAGTTTAGGTTCATTTGCACTTACCTGCGATCCTTCCCCAGCTCTTACCTGCGATCCTTCCCCAGCTACCTGCGATCCTTCCCCAGCTAAAGATAAAGATAAAAAGCCAAATGCACAAAATAAGATGGAAGTACTACACTGTCAGAGACTACAGTTTCAGAGGTATCTGTACTACGCATATACCCAAATTCTCCTAAATTTAATATGCAGTTATCTGCATATCTACCGTCAAGGCATTGTAATACTCAGTTTCAGTATACAGCATTCAGATACTCGGATAAGAGGTGGAAACACCACAGACAATAGATATCAATGAAGAACACAGGGCAATAATATTTCTAATATATATATAGTGGATTGTAGAAGTGAGCTTTCACACCTGTCAAACCAATTCAATAAAGCATTTTAAATACCAAAATACTTTCAGCCTTATAATTCAATAAACCAGGCCAAAGTGCTTTCAGCAAAAACGAGGAAGGAAGCAAGAAGGACGTTCAAGGGATTTGACAGGTATTGCATTATGAGTACAGGGTAGCAGAAGCTTTCCCAAGATACGGAGGAATAATTCCCTTGAAATCACTGAATGTCCCTTTTTTCACTAAGATTTAATTTAATTTCAGATGCATAACTACTTCGACACTATAACATGAAATAATTATTATGGTCAGCCTGAAATGACACCATAGCTAGAATGATTTTTGCCTTGGTATAGGATGCGATTATTAGAAAAGAATAGCTCTTACCTACTCATATTTAATTACAGCAAAACAAATTAAATCATTATTTTATGATTAAATATTGTGTTGTTTTATTTGTCATTAAAATATACTTAGCTGTCATATGGAAGCAATCAGTTTGCAAAAACAAATTTTAAAAATTGTTAATATAAAAAATGACATTACAGTATTTTCACCTCTTGAATACCAGTAATTAATTACTGTAAAATAAACTAATTTGTCCTACATTCAGTTAATGTTCTGAGCTAATTACATGGTAATGATTCTGTTACTAACAGCTCCATCTTTTAATTCTGCTGAAATTTGCAGGTAAGGCAGAAAACAAGTCCTGCTGCTCAGTTTGGAGGCTAAATCTTTGCTAAACACATGATGTCTTTTGATAGAACATAAAACTCCTTATGAAAGCTTTAGTGTTCTGCTTTCTTATAAAGAAAATATTAAAAATTATTTCTTTGGATAATTTCTTCCAGTTTTCCTAGTATTTATTTAGTTTTCCCTATATAAACAACTTCAGCTCTTACCACCTCCAAAAATTGTGATAGCATCTCCTGCAATAGGTCAGTTTTTAAGTTTTAAAATTAATCACATAAGGAGTTGATAATTCCTTATAACTTGATCACGTTTTGCCAAGATTTCCTGGTGGGACCACTCAGATTAATAATCTACTTCTGTTTTCCAGTTCTGCCAGCCCTTCTTCCTGGCTGAAAGTGAAAATTATGATGAAAAACAAAAATTAAAATCATTCAGAGTGTTAGTTTCTGTTTTTCATCAACATGTCAAATTTGACCAGGTGTACTTTCCACATGCCTCTGAAGAGAAAACGTAGAGCCGCAGGAACATCTGAGGTTTTGATCTCAACTGATAAGAAGGTGGCTGAAGGATGTTGGGACTCTGCAGAGAGCTTGAGATTAAAAGTCCGTCACCTCCGTTGTGAGGCAAAGACCTCATTTCTACTCTGGGTCACTTAAAATAAACCAAATTACTGCTTGTATAAATTGTGTCATCTTCATCTAGAATGTTGGCCCAGCCTCATAGCTCCAAAGAGCATATTTTTAAGCCTTGCAGCTTTGCAACACTTGTAATCAAATGGTCCTGTTACTTCAGCACAGTGATCACTCTGATGAGTCTTAATTTATTTCCCTCATTTAAACTGCTATATTTCAGGAAAATGATCTCTTCAGGCAGTGCGGAGCCCTGTGGCCTCCAGGGCTGCACTGAAGACTAAATGTTTTTGTCTCAGCACTTTGAAGACTGATAGCACTGAATTCCCTTCAAAGTAATTCAAAGACAAGGGCTGAAAAAAAAAAATTATTTCTGCAAGCATATAAAGGAACTTCATAAGGGCAATTATTCTCAGAGTTCAAGCAAATCAGACTATTTTTATCTGTATTTTTTCTATGTCAGCAGAGACTTAAAAGATGGAGCTGTTAGTAACAGAATCATTACCATGTAATTAACTCAGAACATTAACTGAAATGTAGGATAAATTAATTTGCTTTACAATAATTAATTACTGGTATTCCAGAGGTGAAAATATTGTAAAAATTGGACTATATTTATCTGTATATTGCAAAGAAGATAAGCAAAGCAGCAGCACTCACTTGACACTTCCTCACAGAACTGATACTTAAACAATGCTAAGTGTTCCTTAATTTTCACAACTGACATGATTTTGAACTCCTATAAATGAAAGGCAAGTATCAACAACTTCAGAACTAGTGAAGGGAGCAGGTAGGGGTACCCACCACTCTAAATACTATGCACCTTTGCCATATAATGTACTTTAAAAGGCAACTTTTGCTCCTTAACCTTGGATCTACATAAGGAGTTCTCACTGACACCGATAAAAGTTACAAGCTGAAGACAAAGGAAAAAAGTCATCAAGATTGTCTACTCAAAGTAATTAATTAATAATTTTTAAATTATTATTGTGCCAGAGCTAAGAAAATAGAAGAATACAATATTTTTAATACAGGGCAGTTGGATCCAATGCAGTTATATTCAGTTTTGCATCTGAACTGTCTCGTAACTAGAAAAAGCTTTCGTTACTTACAATACTGCTTATTCAAAGATATCAAGTGGTTTTACAAATACCAGTATTATAATCTTAGAAGTAGTTGAAGACGTGGAATGCATTTGGAAAGATGAGAAAGTGATTTACATGGACTAATATAAATCATTGAGAGAACCAGGGATAGACGTTAACAATCCAGATTGTTAATCCTGTACTCTACCAAGGTAATGCCGCTTTCTAATGGAAAAAAAAGTCCATGACTATTTATAACAAGTCCAACAGTTATGCTTTCATACTGAAATAAATCAATTTACAGGAATAACTAAATGTCTTCACATTTATAGCTGAAATAGTCTAGTTTGTAGTTTACATACAGTAGGTAAAGAGCTAATGGCTCATTTTCCAGACTAGAAAAGCAAATGGTATTAGTATTTTTGAAATCTATCCAAGCTCTAAGTGTTTATATTGTAGTTGGTAAACTGTAACAGCTGGCCTACTGCTGAACTGAACAGGATACCTGGTCTAGACATTTAGACACACGTGACAGAATCCTAAATTATGTACTGCTAGTATGTATGCTGCATATTTTATACACTTAAACTGCCTAAGTAGACTTCAGTGAGCAAAAGTGCTAGGACAATTCATATATTTTTTCAAATAAATCTGTTTTCGTAGCACTCTTTTGATTCTAAAATTACTTTTTATAGTGTTATGCTTAAAGGAATAAGCCATAAAAAGACCATGCCATAAAACTTCAGAGGGCAAGTTATTTTTATTTTATGCTAGTATCTTGTGGCCTTTACTAAGTCTACTGCTTCCCTCTGATGGCACAAAACACCCGATCTTCAGGTGAGGATCTTCATCAGGATCAGGGAGCCCTGAGCACAAATCTGTGCTCTCCAGCAAAGACAGAGAGGGCAAAGAGCAGCTTGGGATACCTTTCCTCCCAGGGAAATTCACTCGTGGGCTACAGGGTATTATGACACTCTTCAAGTTAGTGTGATGATACTGTATATTTCATGGGATATTTAATAGAAATAATAGCTGAGTAAAGAGTTCAGAATGGAGGTCATTTAGAGCATGCATTCGTGACAGGATATCTAAATTGGATGTAACGAATTTTGAATTAGACAGAAAACAGCCTATTTCAAAATATCCTATAGCCTGATGATCAGAACACTTTTCCAGAGGACATATGATAAGGCCTATTTTCTACCTAAAACAGGGGGAAAGATAGGAATGTTGTCCTCTGTGCACTCAGTCAACCATTAGGTAAAACAGTAGGGATGTTGGCAGCAGCAGTAGTACCAATTGCAGATTCTAGTTCTGCTCCCAATATGTTTTCTTCCACCTAGAATTATGTACTGCATTTAAGTCAGCTTCATGAATTGAACTCAGCTTTTCATATCTGTAAAATTGCAATTGCAAACTAAATCAGAAAAAAAAAAAGACGGAAAAAGGGAATATGTAGAGGTGATATCTCTTGCAGTTCTTGTTTGCAAAGTGAAGAGTAGATAATTCTCATTCAATTTATTATTACCAAGTAAATAGTTCCTACAACAGTCTTAATAATTGCAAAGGAGAAAAATGTTGAGGATCTGAACTAGGTAAATACAAGGTTTGCGGCTGAGCATAGCCACATGATCTTTCCAGGGTAAGAAGAAATCAATGCATTGCCTTCCCAACAGCTGTTTGTTACTGCCTTACGCTACAGTAACAGCCACTACAGAGCACTCTTCTTCCATTTCTGTGTGACCAGGTTAGTCTACAGTCACCTTCAAGGTAATTTAACTTTAGTCCCTCTGATTCCAAGTTGCAAAGATCAGGAACATTCACCTGTTTAGTGGCAATGACAGATAAGAACTGGAAGAAAGCCAGAGTGATAGTCAGCAGTAAAAGAACAGGAATAGGGGAAGGACCACTGGAATAGGTTACCTGAGCACTGTTCACATGCCCAGGAATGTTGTGGAGTCTGCGCCCTTAGAGATAGTCACAAACTCTGTAGACACTGTCCTTGCCAGCGGGCTGCAGACGGCCCTGCTGGAGCAGGGGGGTTGGACCTGATGACCATCAGAGGTGCCTTCCAGCATCAACTCTTCTGTGATTCTGTGAGGTACGTACAGAATCCTTGAGTTTAATGTCCATGGGGCCAAGGGGAAACAGTAAGTAAACAAACAAATGTCAGTTATTTGAATAAAATAAGATGAGAACAAGACACATTGCAAACACCATCAAAACCCAAATAATCTCAAAACAATTTGTTTTCTTCCTCTAACAAGTTAATAGCCTCCTGAGCAAAGGAAAGTGCTAATCACATGCATTGAGTTTGCCTAGAAAAGCTTTTGACAATGTTTCACATGACATTATCTGCAACTACAAAAGCATGAGCCAGAGGAAATCAGTACAGGATAATGCCAAAGTGCCAGTAGTCACTATCAGCACACTACCAACATAGCTGTCTTGAGCACAGTTTCACATATGGTTTTCCTTCCCCTCTGCCCCCGCCCAGTTTTTTCCCTCATAATGTGAATAATGACTGAATAATGTTTATTAGATTTACGCCAAAATGGAAGGAACTGTAGGTGTTTTAAAGGAAAATACTTGAAAATAAATTTACAAATTTGAAGTCATGGCCTGAAAGGTCCTAGTTGGTTACATGAGTCTATCACCCATGTAACTCATAACAAGCTAAAGTAGTTTCATATGTGTTCCAGTACAGATATATTTATATTTATGTGTATATATTTGTGTGAGTATATACATATATAGATACCCCCATGTGTATATATGCACATATATGTGTGTGTGTGTAAATACATACTTATACGCATATATGTGTGTGTATGTGTATCTGTGTGTACACTTCTATATCAGCTGAGACAGGTGATTGATTTGAAAACAGAACAAGGACCCCTAGAGAGTAAGAGCAAATGTACAATGCCATATGATCTTCTAAAACAGGAGTTGAATCAACATATTAGAAAGTTTTGGTCAACTCTGCAAGGTTCCTTAATTGAGTTATTAGCAACATCTCATCGGAGGGGGAAAGGTTATGACAGATCTAGTAGATATTTGACCTTCCTGCCGAACAGATCATTACTATCAACTAAGATTAAGAGTGGTTTCCTGTTCTAGTCCAACTTGAAGCTTAATTACACTGGGGAAAATATCCAAGATCATATGCTCCAGGAATTGATTTACTGTTGGAAACAAAATACACTGGAAAGAGTAGCATAGAACAAACCTGACTCCCCTCTGCCAAAAGAAAAGAATAAAAGGAAGCGCTTGTGAACATGTGTGCATAATTTTCATAGCCATAAACTAGCCAAATAAAAAGCATTTATAAAATAGTATCTTTAAATAGTTTGCCAGCTACATGTCTTGATACAGATATTTCCAAATACTTTTTTTTCTAATTTTAATTCTAAACACAAATCTCAGCCTTGTTATCTTCCCAGAGCATCCTCTTGCAACAAAGTGCATAGCCCTTCACTGGAATTAAGCTCTGACAGAAGAAAAGCAATATCAAAGTGAAAAAAAACCAACCAAACAAACCCTAGGATTAAACCAAAATATTACTAAAACAAAATATAGTCTGTGTTCCTCAGTTCTTGTTTCTAGTTTGCAGAACTTTGGCTATCTGTTGCTTTGAAATGATCAGTTTAATGCTTCATTAGAGAAAAAGAGCGTGTGCATTTTTGAAGGGCAACACTAAGCAGCAGCAGCAGTGTGCAGCCACCGGGCAAGCTTGCTAGCTGATTGCAGCTGATCAGTTCTTCATGTTACAGTCACTGTAAGTAATCTAACCAGGAAACCGGAGAGGTTATTCAGAATGGCAGAGTTAAATTATTTAATAAAGTTTTGCCAATTTACACATTTAAATGATATTTAGATGGTGACACTATCAAAGGGAAGTGAAGTAACAGGTCATGATAGCACAGAGCTTGAGGGACCATGTGGGCGGTTACTGGAGAGGAGATTGATCCTCTTCCAGAGTTCTCAGTTTATACTTTGAAAAATAAACAAACAACTTGTGAGATTAATTTTAAATGTGTTTCAGTTTTCCTCAGTAATTTTTAGTGCCTTAAATTATGAAATACATTAAATCATTTTTCATGGCTGATTCATCTACGAGTCAATCCTATAAAAGCAAAATGACATGCAGTGACTGACTGCACAACCTGCAGCATCTGATAAGCTTCCTTAGGCTGTCTGTAAACATGACATCCCTTCCTTAAACAATTCCAGGTGCTACATCACAGAAACAAGGCACTTGATTATTTGCAGCATATTTTTCAGTTCTATGTTAATAATCTCACCTGCCTGGTGAGAAGGCAGGTCAGTTGAACAAACACTGCAATTTCTTCGTGTTACTGTATGTCCTTGGATTCCTTTCCCATGAATCAGTACAATAAGCAGGTCATGTTATCTTCCTTGCTTTTTAGCATCTCTATATAGATGAAAAATATTTTTAAAAAATATGGAAGAGTATTTTCCAACATTCAAAACCACAAGTGAATCCTAACTTTTATCTTAGTAAGACAGATATCATATGGACTAAATGGTTTAGCAACACCTGGCATGCCTACTGCATAAAAGTTCACTCAGCCTTCCAAGAGGAAGAAGCTATGGCAGGAAATTAAAATAAAACCTCAAACAAGATGGCTTTATTATGCTCGATAGGGAATGTCAGTATGGCATTACTAATTTTTATTTAGTCAAAGCAGAACATGCTACTGAGAGGAATGCATATGGTGGGGGCTACTGATAAGCAAAAATATAGGGAGGGATTAAGTATTTTCACAGAAGCATAGAAATACTGTGAATTAGCCAAATGCTTAAGAGCTCAGCTGTTCCAGATGTCTGTCTTTCTGGAAGATGTTTTCTTTACACTACCTCAAGTACAAGTGTGTTCTTGAATGAAAAAAAAAAGAGTGCTTGCAGTTGCTTCTCATCTGCCATGTAACATATTTATGAGAACATATAAGGCACAACCAAACTAGATAATAAACCATCATATTCAAGTACTGCAGACTTCTAATCATTACTATGATTCTTTTTGCAAAGTGAGTATGAAAAATTACTTATTAAATGTACAATAAATTACTTCTTGTTAAATGTGTAATATAGACAAGGCAAGAGTTTCATAATGCAAGTGTTGATATGAAAGGCATAAATTATGAAAGAAGGATAGCTGAAATAAAAGTAAATGAAAGATCACATGTCAACTCCTACTTGTCATTCAGAAATTTACATCCTGAAAACCTAAAAAGACCAAAGGATCAAACCTTCCAAGTAATAAACAAGAAAAAGCCCACCTGAGGACTGGATTAAGGCCTTGCTAGGGATACAGTCCACAAACAAATTTAAGCTATGTTTCTTTGTGCACTGTTATGGAAAAGCTGATGAAATACATTCAGAAATTAACAGGGAACAAGTGTGATTCATCATGCAGTGGGATAAAATTACTATTACCTTTTTCATCAGCAACTCAGAGAAGAGGCTATATCGTCCTTATGATGAAATGAAATTGATTTCCACATAAAAGAGCAAAATTTTTATATTTGTGAAGCCAATGTACAGAAGCAATATTTCAGGTTCCCATTCAATTCTATTTAAAGACAAATGGAGTTTTTGCACCTATTGAGAGGGATTCAGATTAGATCTTCTGTGGATTATGAACAAATGAAGATGTTGAGAAATGGAAAAACCATTAATTTTACAATAATTAACATTGATATCTTGTGCTCAATTTATCCTTTAAAAATTGCTTATATGTCTTATGTACCCACTATAATCACATCCAGCCTTCTTCATGCTTTAAGCCATAGATTTGCTCATATAACTGAAAGCCACACAATACAAATTTAAAATTCAGCACATGACTCAGATACTTCTCCATGATGAGTAGGACAAGGCCAGTTTAGGCACACTCTGGCTAGCCCTAACACACCCCACGGCCCAGGGGAAAATGGTCTTAGGGGAGAAAGCTTTTTGCAGCCCAGTCTTTCTTCTTTGCAGCCCTACATCAATGGGATCACTAGGCTTTGTCTCTCTTCCAAGCCTAACCCTATCCCTAATCCATGACCACGGATGGAGTTTATACATGTTACCACAAATACTATTTATTTTCTGAAACTAACATATAGTCTGAGATCAGAAATTCAGAACAAGCACCAGAATGTCTGAAACAATGGACTCAAAACCTGAAGTATCTCATTCATGCTAGCTAACTTGGCAATCCTTCCTATAGAGAACATCAGTGTGAAAAATTTGTAGCAAACACAGGGAAAATAAAGTGAACAGCAGACTGTAATGAGATACTCCAGTTCTCAAGGCAAATCTATATAAGCAGCTGCAGTGAGATGTGAGCTCAGGTCCTCTTGCCCAAGCCGGCCCAAGGAAGCTAGATCTGCTCTGGATCACAGAACCATAGAATAGTTTAGGTTGGAAGGAACGTTTAAAGGTCATCTAGTCCAACCCCCCTGCAAGGATTAGGGACATCTTGAAACAGATCAGGTTGGTCAGAGCCTCATCCAGCCTGGCCTTGAATGTTTCCAGCGATGGGGCATCTACCACCTCTCTGGGCAACCTGCCCCCATGTTCCACCACCCTCACTGTAAACATTTTTTTTCCTAATATCTAATCTGAATCTACCTCCTTCTATTTTAAACCATTACCCCTCATCCTATTGCAACAGGCCCTGCTAAAAAGTTTCTCCTTGTCTTTGCTCTAGGCTCTCTTTAGGTACCAAAAGGCTTCGTTCAGCAACTACCTACATTTACAAACTTAAGGACATTCTGTGAAGTTGTGTGTGCAGCCAAATATTTAACTCTATTTCACACTAATTGATAGATCACCCTTTTTTTTCAAATAACAGCAGTTATCTATTCTTCATACTCTTAACAGATGCAAGACAGTAAATGATATTTTACTAGCACTATTCACTATCAAATTCATGCAAGAAAGAGAAAATGTTATTGACAACATCTAGGGAGTTACTTGAATCAGAGATCAATTGATTACAAAGCAGTGATCAAAGAAAATTATATAATAATAAAACTACTTGAAGAAATAAAATAATTTTTGTAAATTACTAGCAGTAAAATGGAAGAGAGGAAGTTGGGTTCCCAAAAATGTGATTGACCCTACAAAGAGGACAAACTCTTGACAGCTGTATCAGGCTTATACATTGCAACTACCTCAGAAGTACCAAGAAGGACACAAAATCTCTCTTTCTTAAAAGATTTAGCATGTTAAGGCTGGGAACTGCATACACTGCCATACCAGCATAGATTTCTGATACTTGTGATGATATATGCACATTGTATGTGCACTCTGTTCTGGAATATTTAAAGAATCACCCTAAAATCATATGATGAATTTGTTTTAATGCCAGAATAACTGCAGATAGTTTATAATGAAGTATTCTGGATGCAATGTCGGTGCAGGTCAGCTGTATCAATTTAGCTGAAGTAGAGTCTTATTTGTGTAAACACGTGAATACATCTTGTCATACAGACAGACCTCATCAATTGACAAATTAAGTCACTAGGAACATCACAGCAGACAAAATTACCTCAGCCAAATGAATTTTTTCAAAATTCTTTTATTTGTCTGCTGATCATTTACATTAGTTTACGGTGGCTGTATTTGTATGGTATTATGTTATGACTAAATCATTCTCTGTTTCTGACTTGTGACTAAGATCTACTGTTTTCTTCTCGCATCTCACTTCTTACCTTTCTTTTTACTTTTTTTCTTCCCTCCTAAAACTAGAGAAGGTATAGACTACAAAAATAAGTTACCAGTGCAGTATATAGAGTTGTTTCCTATTTCTGACATAATTATATCCTAACAGTCATGCTTTTCCTTCCCATTTTGTGAGATTTTGGGTTGCCAAATATGGAGAAGAGCAACGAATATGCCTTAAATGCAAAGACAAGCCCCAGTATCACCACAAAGTTGCATGCTGTGCAATGCCCAGTGTACTTTGTTGCCAGAGTCTTCTTGCTAATATTTACATGAATATCGGCAGTTGCTGAAAGGATCTTAAATACAATTTGAATGTATTAATAAGAACCTCTTAAAACCGAGGTCTGTGTATATATACCTCTTTTCCTCTACTTATTGGCTGGGAAACTCTGTGGCTACATGGATCAGTAATGTCAATGTAATTGTGCTGGTCTTCGTGATTGTCTAGTATGGATCAAAATCACTTATTCAAACAGGGTTGCCTTTTCAAGTACAGCTACACACTTGCACATGTTCATTAAAAGGCATCTGCCGCAGGCATTTTTCAGAAATGAACTAGCCATTAACAGAGACGGCATATATCATGCACCTTAACTGTCTTATTAACACAAAAGTTCTCCTGTTAAAATCAAAATTTTGTTTGTGCTACAACATCCAGAGCTCTCATATTGTTTGCAATTATTTATGTTAGGTAACAAAAGTAATTACAAAGATATGGTAGCATGGAGTGCATTTTTTTCCATTCACTTTAACGGCTACAATAAAGGAAGCCAAATAGAATAAAAAGGTAGAGCTGAAACTGAAGTGGATGTGAAAAAAACCCCTCTGATACAAACTCTTTCAAGTCATTCTTAGGTTTTGCAGATGCAGAGAAAACGGTGAAATGAGGACTACGGTGAAGATGAACCATTAGGTAAATAAATCATCACCTGTCAAAAAAAAAAAAGGCCCTGTTAGTCTTATTTTACCATTACCCTGCACATGAAATAATCTTTGAAATGTCTTAAAGAGGTCAAGTCCATCCATCATCAATAAAGACAGAGGTCAAGTCCATCCATCATCAATAAAGACAGAAGAACCTGGACATGAAGGTAAACTTGCAGAGGCATTGACTACGTGGTCTGTACTCTCTGAAATATTTTCTCTGTCCATGTATTAGTAACTTGCATGATTTAGACACCAGTTCTAGAAATCTTAAACACTGCTACCACCTGCTGGTTGACGTACACTTAAATCTGCTAGCTCATCAGGAAAGCAAGAAAGGGGAAAAAGGAGGAAAAGCATACTTTAAAATGCTTTTCAAAAATAATTTAACTTTGATATTCCTTTGGTATATGTGAATTCAGCTCTTCCTACTGTTATAGATGAACAATCTTAGTGTCATAAGATGAAGAATACTTTTATAACTTATTTATTCGCAGGAGGAGTCTCTGATAGTAAGAAAGAGTGGCCTGTGATACTACTTTCCTCCATTTTCATTTTAATTTCCTATAGTATCTCTTGCAACTAGGTTACTGTTGCCTGCTGTGGAGGATCTTCCATGTTGAAAGAGAAAAATATGCCAGTGCTCCGTATTACTGTTTTAGCAGCCAAGTAGGTGTTTAATTCACTTTTATGGTGTCTGTAATTCAGAAAAGAAAATTTAAGAAAAGGTATCTTGGAAAGCTATATTAACCAGCAGCAACAATTTCTCCACACTGAAGAGTTACACATACAGTAGGTGTCATGAGAACAGAACCTTGCCAGAAAAAGTCTTGCACTTTAATGTTAATCAAAACTAATGCTAATAATTTAATTCCATGGTTAAAAACTGATTGCATCTATCTTAGCAATTAACATTTTATACATTAAGGAAAACCCTACCATCACTGAAAAGTATACTCTTTGACTAGGAAAATGAGAGGATACTATTCCTAAAAAGATTTCTAATAAAAATTTTGCTATTGAGCAGTTCCATTAAGTAACCACACAAAAGCAACAGCAGTCCTACTTGGAAAAAAAATCAGCCAGTAGTGTCTGGCAGTTAAATCTATGGGCAAAAGAATAACAACAGGTCTAAGCCAGGCTGTCTGGAGGACGATCTACACTCCTTCAATTTCCTCCATTTTCAAATCTAGGAATACAATCCAAGACAGATTTCAGGTTCAGATCGGGCTGTCTCTAAAGTTCAGGTGCTCTTTGCTGATTCTTACCTTCTCTAAACAGGGTAGTTGTTCAAAAACTAGGAAAACAATGATCAAGGATGGTGATGTATGTTTGTCTTGTTCATCACTGAAGAACTGAATCACTGCATACAATAATTCATTTGTAACATTAATTCTTCTGTAACTTTTCCCAGAATTGTGTAAAAACTTCTTGATTTTAGCATTTTCATCAGATTGAAACAAGATGCTTAGTAAGATATTATGCTAGTTCTAAATCTTGTTCTTTCTATATTGTAATGCTAGTCTTTAGGACAAAAAAAACCCCCAAAACTAATTGTGTGCCAAATCCTAATTTGTTTAGTGCTTATGCAAGATTCTACTGAAATTCACTGATTAGTACTAGCCCAGTGTTGCTGTGGAGTAACAAGAACAGAATTTGAGCCTTCAATTTTAGATCAAATTTAAAGGGGATAATTGTGCCTTTAGATTCTTTCTACATTTATGATCCCATTAGAAAATGGGACCTGAGCTTACAGACAAAAGTGCATTTAAACTTCGCATGTTCAAATCACTTAAGTATACGTTTTATTTTACCTCTTTACCTTTTAGTTTTGGTGAGAAGAGAGACTATCAGTCAATCAAAAAGAAAAGACAAGAACAACGACAAAAAAGGTTTGTTGCTGTCGTCCTTGAAGCTGGGCTAAAACAAAGATATGTTAGCAACCTCATAGAAATGCCTCACTGCATTTGCAAGATTTCTAGACTATTTTGTATACTAGAGAGCTCCATCATCCATTTTTTATGCTTATCTTAACAGAACGCTCAGATTTTTGTTGTATTAGTCAGTATGTTGCCATGATATTTGGATAGTTTCTGAAATTGCATACATTTGTCCTGCGTTCCCTAAAAGCAGCAAGTCTTTTTAAGGATGAAGTATCAAAAATTACTTTAGCATTGAATACTCCTGGCTAAACAATTTGAAGAGCAAATTAATTAAAAGAGAGCATTAATTAGATGAGATAGATAGAAGTGGAATAAAGTGGGGTCACACAGGGTATAAGTCCTACTATAGAACACGTTAAGGACAGCGTTGTCAGTGTTGACTTATTTCTGCTCCTGTTGATGTCAGAGGGGGCAAAGAAAGGCCAGCACTAAGCGCTTTCGAGAATCCTAGCCTAAGGGTTCAAATACACTTTTAACATAGTAACCAGGTCTTTTGTTTTCTCTTTCATCAATGCTAGCTCCAAAACAATGGAATGAAGAAAAAAGTTAGGGTATGCAGTTACCATGTTAAAAATAGTTTTGTTATGATTCTATGTTCTGTGGCTTTTTTTCATCTGTCAGTGGCTGAATCTAAAACTGGAAGTTTCCTGTCTTACATCCACACATCTGTACTACCAAAGGATCCAGCAACTTGTGGACTACATGGGAAGACAAACAAGACAAACCACTCTGTCACTCTGTGAGACAAATAGAACAAGCTGCAAGAAGGGAACCCTTAAAACTTCAGAACAGGTTGTTCCACTGAATCTGTTATTCCTCATTTTGCTCTTTTCAACTTAATTCTGGGGGTTGCTACTGTATATACTAACTAACAAACCATTTCTCAGCTGAGCCTAGGCAGTGTGGCTTTCTTATATTATAATTTGAAAAAAACAAAACAAAACAAACTAGCACTTTAACAAGAGTTGGAATGTTTAGATTTGTATATCAAAAGAGACTTTAGAAAACAGCTCAGCACATAAATGGTGCTATTTTATTTATAACAACATCTCAACACCTGATTCATTTCTTTAAATAAATCTCTCTTTGGCACAATTTGCGCATATCTGAAAACCACCACGTAATCTGGCACAATGCAATACAGTTGGCAGCCTCCACTTGAGAGAGGTCCAGAAATGGAATCAAGAGGGATACCACAAGCCAGCACTGAGGTGCATTAAAAGAGTTGCACAGGGAGGATTTGACAGTGGTTGCCTGCACCACATCTGATCCAAGCCGTTGCTAAGTTTCTCACTTTCAGGAGCATTGAAGTCATGCAGGAAAAATACATATGTGTGTATCTAAGCCTTTCTCACTCCAGTCACAAGTCTTTTGCCCCTCCCTACCTCAAGCTCACTTCAGAATTAGAATTTTCCATTTCCTAGGAAGACATTTTCAGAACTGTAACCTCCAGAACACAGACCTGTAAAAGTATTTTTCTTTCCAAGTAGTCAATACTAGCGTTCAGCAGATTCAGGCATTTGACATTTCTCTTGGGCATTCGTCACAGCCTACCTGAATAACAGAATCATAGAATGGTTTGGGTTGGAAGGGACGTTTAAAGGTCATCTAGTCCAACTCACCTGCAAGGATTAGGGACATCTCCAACCAGATCAGGTTGCTCAGAGCCTCATCCAACCTGGCCTTGAATATTTCCAGGGATGGGGCATCTACCACCTCTCTGGGCAACCTGTTCCAGTGTTCCACCACCCTCATTGTAAACAATTTTTTCCTAATATCTAATCTGAATCTACCTCCCTCTATTCTGAAACCATTACCCCTCATCCTATCGCAACAGATCCTGCTAAAACGTTTCTCCCCATCTTTCTTGTAGTCCCCCTTTAGGTACTGGAAGGCTGCTATAAGGTCTCCCTGCAGACTTCTCTTCTCCAGGCTAAACAGCCCCAACTCTCTCAGCCTGTCTCCATAGAAGACTCATTGCAGTCCTCTGATCATCCTCACAGCCCTCCTCTGGACTCTCTCTGACAGATGAGGTCCTGTCTCACAGTCATTGCTGAAGTTACGTCCAGCAAAAGTTTGCAAGATGTGAAACACATTCCCTTTGGGGGGGGGGATCTCATGTGTGTTTTTATTACCTTGGTACACAGAGGGGAAGAAAAAAAAAAACCCACAAAAAATCAAGCACCCACCTGCTCCCCCCCAAACCCCCCCCAATTAAAAAGAAAAAAAAACAAAACCGAAAATTAAAAAAAAAAGCACACACACCAAAAAAAAGCCACAACCATTTAAGTTCAACAGACGATTAAAACGTCTGCTGATTAACTTCATTTTCAAATTTGAGAGAACAGCATCGCTGTGAAGCAATCGGTTGACGCCGACCTCCCAATTCCCCGGGAAAGGGAAGCAGCACAGCGCCGCGGGTGCCAGCGCAGAGGGGGGGGCGGCGGCGCTGCAGCACCGCCCGCCCTCAGTGCGCGGCAGCAGCGGCGCGGCCGGGCGGCGCCGGCCCCCGCGGGAGCCCGCACCCCGCCTGCGGGGAGGGTGTTTTTAATCCCCCACGTTGCACCTGGAGCGGCAGAGCGAGTTTCCCGTAGTTTGGTTCTCCAGAAAATGTCGCTCAACTGCTTTACAATGATCGGAGGCAAAAAAAAGATAGATACTATTCCCGGTGTTATTTAGTATTAATTAATGTTATATTAGTTCGTTGATACTTATTAAAATATTCTGTAATATTCAAAATAGCGGGAAATAAGCTCCTCATAGGTGCACTGTAATTTGTTCATTGTTACCTTTCAATATGGCTCCTAAATTTTCACTTTGATACTGTGCCTGACTGCAGCATTATGGAGAGCTTTAAGACCTTTTAAGAGAGATCGGATTTTAAGAGAGATATTTTAAGACAGATCAGAGAGTGGTGGTCAATGGCTCAATGTCCAAGTGGAGACTGGTGATGAGTGGCTTTCCTCAGGGGTCTGTGTTGGGCCTGGCCCTGTTCAACATCTTTGTCAGCGACATGGAGAGTAGCATAGAGTGCACCCTCAGCAAGGGAGGGGAGGGATGCCATCCAGAGGGACCTTGACAGGCTGGAGAGGTGGGCCCATGCAAACCTCATGAAGGCCAAGTGCAAGGTCCTGCACGTGGGTTGTGGCAATCCCAAACACAAATACAGGCTGGGCGGAGGATGAATCGAAACCAGCCCTGAGAGGAAGATCTTGGGAATGCTGGTAGATGAGAAGCTCAACATGAGCCGGCAATGTGCCCATGCAGCCCAGAAGGCCAACCACAGCCTGGGCTGCATCAAGAGGAGTGTGGCCAGCAGGTCGAGGGAGGTGATTCTCCCCCTCTACTCTGCTCTGGTGAGACCCTACCTGGAGTACTGTGCCCTTTTCTGGTGCCGCCAACATAAGAAGGACATGGACCAGTTGGAGAGGGTCCAGAGGAGGGCCACAAAGATGATCAGTGGGCTGGAGCACCTCTTCTATGAGGACAGGCTGAGAGAGTTGGGGCTGTTCAGCCTGGAGAAGAGAAGGCTATGGGGAGACCTTATAATGGTTTTCCAGTACCTGAAGGGGCCCTACAAGAAAGACGAGGAGCTCTTCAGCAGGGCCTGTTGCAACAGGACAAGGGGTAATGGTTTTAAAATTGAGGGGGATAGATTCAGACAAGACATTAGGAAAAAATTGTTTACACTGAGGGTGGTGGTACACTGGCACAGGTTGCCTCTCAGGGAGGTGGTGCATGCCCCATCCCTGGAAACATTCAAGGCCAGGTTGGATGAGGATCTGAGTAACCTGATCTGTTTGGAGATGTCCCTGCTCCTTGCAGGGGAGTTGGACTAAGGTCCCTTCCAACCCAAACCATTCTATGATTCTATGATTTTGAAGAGGGTAGGTGAAGGGCAAAGAAATAAAACTCTTCTACCAGAGGTTGAGTGGAGGCTCCAGAGGCTGCTGAGGAGGTGGGATAATTAAGGGAGGTGAGGTGGCCCCCCAGGCACTGTCTGCAGAGGCAGCAGTGGTGGCATGAGCCTTCCCGAAATGCCATCAGCCCTGTCACGTACCAGGGCATGCCCAGGCAAACCCTGTCCCAGGACAGCTATGTTGCTGATCATAACATCTGAACATCTGTCTCAGATGCTATGGTGGGTGGTTTGCATTTCCAGTTGTGTTTTGGGGATAGATGTTACACATTGGCAAATTGAGCCCGAAAGTGTGGCACTCCCCTGGAAAAGTTGAATTAAGTGTTTGTATTTTGTTTGTTTAAGTGTGTACTTAAAAACAAGAAGAGAGAAAGCAAAATTGTTTTGGATGACATGAAAATGAATGTATTCTCTACATTACTCTCTTCTAGTATTCTTTACCAGTACTTCAGTCGGGACACTGCAATTAGCTCACTGTAAGCCATGTAGAATTAGGGATCAGTACCTCTCTTGAACCTTTGGAAATACAGATTCATTCCTCAACAGAGAAATGTAGGAAAGGGATTTGTGCCAAAGACAGTGGGACTCAATGTGAAAGGCTCTGCTGCCTCCTCCACTTCGCAGAACTAATGAAAAAGAAATTGCCAAAAAAGTTGAGATGAGGTGGGGAGCTGTTTCTACCTGACTGAAATTCTATTCCACTTGGAAATTGTTATGCACAGATGCACACATTTGTCAAGATATTTCTGCTTTTCCTCTAGAAAATAAATCTTACCAATTATAGACCTCTGAGGAGAGAGTGACAGACAGTGAGGAAGAAGAAAAAGCAACGTGGATGCCCACTTCTGCTTATTCTTGAGAAGGTGCTTGATATTCCATGGGCTTTCTGAAAAGGTGAGATTTATACTCCATTGACTGCACAGCTTTTATGGGAAAGAATTTCTTATCTTTCTCAATAAATCAGTATAAAATGAAAATATGAGCTTCTTAAATGTATCTGGGCAAACCAGTTGCCTGTGATAATTAGTAAGCGGCTCCTTGTCAGTGCAGGGAATGGGAAAGCAGCTTATAGTAATCCAGCTCAATAATGGCACATCTTCAGGGGAACACAATTTTCTATTTTAAAGATATGGCAGTCTGTGAAGGAAAAAAAACAACCCAAAACAAAACAAAAACATGCAGTTCTTAAGAATACCTGCTACAATTACAAACCAGTTTTGAAAGATTTTTCATGTTTAGCTGTCCAAAACGGGACTGTTTTGATGAAGTGTGTTAATCTGTTCATCTCTTCTCATCTTTACTAGCAAATCATATCCCGTCCTCTTCTTCCTAACTCTGATCTTACCAGTCACATGTAAAATTATTTTTCTCTCATGTCATTTGATTTCTGAATCTTTTTATCAGCATCTACAAGCTTTCTGCCCCAATTTCTGGACTTGTCTCCAAAACTCTAACTTTAAATGTGTGTTCGTCTTACTTCTATCATTACTTCATCAACACCTTCCATGCTGTGAGTTTGTTTTCTTAATTCTTTAATCCTGGGTATGTCCTTCATCTACAGAAGTACCACAGAGATGTCTTTTCAATCAAACACTTGCTGCAGAGCCTGTCACTGAAGGAAGACATGTTGTATAAGATGTTGCATAAGGCATTTTATTTCAAAAAGCCATCTTCAGGATAATATTTGCTTCTTGGAAATTGTTATGTTTGAAGGTTTGAGTTTTTTTAAAAACACATTTGAAGTATAAAATCATAGTTCAGGATCCATGTCTTTCTCTAAGTTTTAAAACTTGTTCAGCCCTGTGTTTTCAGTAGTAAGAAGAGCAAATCAGAGCACCAAAATGTGTCTCTTCACAGATTCTTTTTACAGTAAAAGAAAGTTGCTTTTAGTGAAAAAAAGGGCCTTATATAATACTACAGTAAAGTCATGAGATAAAGCAAGTAACCTGCGCTGTGTAAGTATAATGACTTGAAAAAACTGTATAAGGTGACAGTTTGCTGAATAAATTTAATAAATCTGTTAGGACAAGGGCCAACAGAAGAATGGAAGAAACACCTTACTAGATCCACTAAGCGGGCAATGAAACAAAAGGTGAATGAAAGCCAGTGTCAATAAATACAAAGCGATGTATATTGGCAAAACCAATCTCACCTCCAGTTATAAACAGAGAGGCTCAGAAGTGACCGCTGATGGAGTAGGATCTTGGGGCTAAAAATTCAGTGAAAAAATTATCTTCTGCTCAGAGCTCAAAACAAGCAAATAAACTAGAAAAGATTATGGTGCAGCCATATGAAACCGTGGTTCACTGCCTCTTTGAACACTGCATGTGGTTCTGGTCCCCTCATTCCAAGCAGGATATATGAATACTGAAAAAGATTCAAGAGGCAGTAAGGGTGATGAAAGGCATGGAGCAGCTTCTCTGTGAGGAACTCTGGAGCAGTTTAGGACACTTCAGATGGAAAAAGGGACTTTGGGGATGACAGAATGTCACTGATATCTACAAAAATCAAAGTAGTCTAGAGAGCATTGTCTACAAAATTCAAAGTAGTCTAGAGAGCATTGTCTAGACGCCCGCTGTTTACTGTCCTTCCTGATACAAGAAGTGGCTGGCAGCAAATAAAACAGTAAGAGGAGAACTCAAACCCACGCAAGGAGGTGGTTCTTCCTGGTACAGAAGGAAACAAGAAAAGGACTTTTTTGATGCTATAATTTGTTCAGGGTGAAAGGAAATCTGGACAAGCACTTGGAGGAAAATCTAATGGAGCTTTAATAAAGACAGAAACACACCCACCTCTGGAAATCCATTAAGCTGAGGAAAGTTGAAGATGGGGAAAGTTGAAGATGGGGAAAGTTCGATAAATACATGCCTTGTCCTTATTCTTTTCTTGGCCTCCTAAGCATCTGTTTATGGCCACTGTGGGAGACTAGGCTTGTTGTCTGGCTTTGTACAGAATATTTTTATATTCTGTCTATGGGGCAGTAGATGCTACTACCAAAGTCCTACTGCTCCATCATGCCTTTAGGATATAGATACAGAAGAGAGAGTTGAAGCTGATTATTTCCCTCCTCTCATAAACCTGGAGATACTTTCCTATCTGAACTCACCACACTTAACCTCACACAAGGGCAAGTGATGTGGTTTTTGTTAAGAAATGAACACACCTTCTGTTTTTCACTTTCAAGCAGGAATATTATCTAGTGCATTGGCAGGTGTGCTACTGTCATACACATTATAGCTGGTACGTCAAATTTTGTATTGCAAATGAAAAGTTTGTAAGCTTTTGTACAATATAAAACGAAAAACTGAAAAACTGCAAGTTTCTAAAAAGTGACAGAAAGAACCGGGAAAGGATTTGAATTCAAGGTTAAAAGAGAGTTTTAGAAGCTGAAATATAAGTTTCATCACCCAGTTCAGGAGAGTTGGGGTGTATGAAAATAACATTTCTTAAACTTAGCAGAAGTAGATCATACTGAGACATGTATTACGATAAGAAAGCAGCTTTTTTTTTATATTCTCATCAAGAAGATGGATTTGCTTACATTTTTTGCAGTTTTCAATATTTAATATAACTAAATGATGTAGAAAGAGTCTTCTCATGAGGGAAAAAGAGGTATGTACCATTCTCAGGGTACTAAATCCGCAAACTTTTGATGCATGTGTGAACTGCGTGGAGAAAGCAGCCTTTCTAGCCTTTTCTGGTGATTGAATCTTCCTGATAAATCAGCAAAAGTGAAAGATCTTAGTAAAGACTGAGAATATAAATACATATACTGCTCACCAGCAGTCCAACTGAATAATGAAATCAGGCATTTTGTAGGTTTTCCATTTGTTTTTCAGTGGGGTAAAAGAGTCTGGTAACAATTTATTCCTCTCAGTACTTTGGTAGAGATTACAGTTACACTCTTAAAACAGATTGTTCAGCATATGGTAAGATCTAGCTTATTATCAAACCTTTTTTAGAAAGTAGGTAAATATTCCTCATACTAGTTTCGTGCTTTGTATAACATGAAATGGATTTATTCTTATGTTCTTGCAAGCACCAGCACGCTCTCTTGACAGAAGCCTTCACTGATAGGTGACCTACTTTTTCTGAAGAGCAGCACCCATCTTCCACTTCCCAATTTAAATGAAATTTATTATCAGATTCTGCTACAGCATCTCTTTTTCTGACAGGTTACAATAATTACACAGGTATTATGTTGAATCTTGGCTTATAAACGAAGAGCAAATAACCTCTCTAAATGAGACAGAAAGAAACTGAAAAGCAGCAGAACTCAAGACAAATTTCTGAAATACACCTCAGACCTCCCACTCCTTTAACTGCATTCCTTAGCAGACCCTTGAAACCTCCCTGAAAAAGTGCAGTTCTTATTTCAGTGTAATGTATAGCCACTTACTGAATGCTAAAAAACCCACAGCTTCTGGATCTATTTCTCCCCAAACAAAATAAGAATCAGACTATTACTGGAATAGTATGCATCAAGTTTACCAGAAATTATTCAGAAAACAAAGCTATGGGAAATTTGGTTAACTTTGTGCCAGTTAGTCCTTTGTAGTTACCATTAGAAAACTACTACTAATACAAAACAGTAATAATCAATGCTCAAATGTTTCAATCTTTTTTCTCATATTAGATTAGCTCAGAGAAAACATTCCCCAGGCTCCTTCTTTCAGCATTTCCCTATTTCTCTGCTAGAAAATGCTTCTTAGGCTTCTGTTCGGCTCATCTGTGTCACCATGAAAGTATAGATAAGGCTTTTATTTCTTTTTTTTCCTAGACAACACCAAAAGACAGATTGCTGTCACAGCGTGGATGGCTTGACCCTTGGCAGTAATTGCAAATGAAATAGGTACTCTGGGACCTAACACCCAAAAGCCAAAGCTGTGGCAGACAAGCGGCTGGCAGTAAAAGCTACACTGCTAGTCAGGTCTCTCGTTCAACAGAGACCACATACATAAATACACATTGTACAACACACACTAAAAATGTCGTGCCTTAAAGGATTTGTGGTATCTGACTTTTTCCCACACACCTTTATTATTCTCGCAAGAACCAAAGCATAGTTGGCACCAGTGTACCAATTCAGGCACTATTTAAATGGATAAACTTTAGAGACCTTTGATACTCATTCTGAAAATATGGGGGAAGTAATGATCAGGGCAGCCTTATAAGAGTAGCTTCTTTTTATGTGGGAGGTTTGTCTTTAGGGGATGTCTCTACAGGGTCAGTAAACTATGGTACACAAGTAGAATACTTATTTTAAATTGTTCTCAAGATTTTATGGTCTCTAAAATACAGAGAGAAATCAAGGCACTTCACGTTTCTCCAGCCCGTGTTTAACAATGCACTGTAGACTGCCTTCATCTTAGCAATGAATTTGTTGTTTTCTACCAATACTTCTTTGCTAGGTTAAAAGTTAAATGCTTGTCAGCTATATTTCCTTGTAACAAATTTCCCAGAGAAAGCCTCAGTAATCTTCTAGAGAAAGCCAAGCATAGTGGTGAAAAAAAAGGTAATTTTTTCTGACTTTTTTATTTCAAATATATAATAGAAAGAAGAGTATCTTTTTTTAAAAAAAAAAAAAATGTCTGAGAAAACTGAATCAGCACAAGATTATAGATAGAGGTCTTAAAGGATCTAAAAGTATGATTTTCTCCAAAGATTAACCAAATCCTATTTCTTCAAATTAAGATGTGCTACCAGATTCCTCACCTTTTCTCAGGGGGAAAAAAAAACCAACGACTGAAAAACTCTAACATTACAGGGCAGAATTTAAGAATTGGTCTTCTCTACATGTAGTCACTGTTTGGTTGTGGATCCACTAGTCCTTAATCATAGAACATCAGAAATCATACTATTACATCAAAAACACTGGTGTTTTGATTGCTGTACCTCACATCAGAGCTTCGAATCTGGCCTTTTCAGCAGGGTCAGCTATAAAGATGCGCAAACTGAGCTCCTAATGAGAACATCCAGAAATCACACTGGTTCATATGTAAATACAGACGTTTTGTCAGCCTGGGCTGGTTCTACCTCTGAGGGTTAAATATATTCTGGAACAGCATCATCCTCTGAATCAAAATTTAACTCCAAAGCATTGCCTGATCTAACCATCTTGTACTTTGCTCCATCTCCTCACCTTTTCAGCATTTAATGTTTTCCAAAGTACCTCATGTGTCTCTTTCCACAGTGATTGCTCTACCATTCACGCAGTTACTGATTAACCCATGAGTGGAGTTAAAGGATTATCCTGAGATAAGACACTTTCAAGGCACTTGTGGTTTTATTAACTAACTGCAATCTTCCTTTCAGTATCACAATCCAACCATAGGTAATAATTAGGCAGCCCTAAGCATGTTTTTTTTTCCACTTCAGTAAGTGTGTGAGGAACAGCTTTCTGATTGTCCAGGATACACATGGATTTCACTGTATCACAGCAACTATTTTTTCAAGTAATTTCTGTTATCTTATTTTAAGTACATAACACCCACTTTTTAGACCTGTGGGCAATCTAGATTTTCTTGATGAAGAGAACATCAAGTGCTCATTAAATCTTAATGTAAAACCCTGTGCATTACAGATGCAGTGTGTACAATCCTTACAATTAAAGAATGTTCCTTAAATTGTTTTTTCTGACCACTCTGTCTGAATCTGGAGGCATAACGTTACTTAACAACTTGTTCAGCATCTGTTAATCAGTGGTTTTGAAATCTCTGAAAGCACTGCCAAGTACATTGATAAAAAGAAATATCACCCTTAAATTCAAGAAGTTATGATAAATGAGCTGGAATGACTAACTGGAGAATTAACACAGTTATTTGGGAGTGATTTCAAGTAACACTTTACAAAGTAGTAAGCACAATAAGATAATTCTGATCATGAGTCCTCTCTATATTTTTGTGTTTATCGGTATTTTGTGAAGTGGTAATCCCATGGCTGTTGGTCTGCTAAACTGCAATTTAACACAACCGCGTCTCTCCCGTATTAACTCCTCACACGCTCCCTTTGTCTAGCTGCTGAGTTTCTAGTGCAGCGCGCTGTGGAAGCTGGCAATAGGGGCAACTGAGCATTCCTTGGTTTGCTTCTGCTGCCCAATGCCCTTAAAAGATCATGTTTTCTTCAGGGTCAACCCCAAAGCAGACCTCATGCAGCATGGTGCATATCTATGCCTTCCAGCTGCTACGCATCTGACTCACTAGCATCTCCCCTGTCTTGCTCCCTGGTGAAGAGAGTCAGAATGAGCTATTGTTAAAATCAGACTATGTGGACTCACATTTTCCTTGCTGTCACATTTTCCGATCAGTTGTGCTTCTGTAAAGTCAGTGCAAAATACTGTCATCCTCCTCAAGACCAGAAAAGATGCATTAGCTTGGAGGCTGTGGGCTACAAATGTGCAGAGGGTGAACCATGGTGAAGCACCGAGCCGTAAATTGTCCCCAGACTGCCTGCTGTCCTACTGATACATCGTGATGGTGTAATGCCATGTTAGAAGAGCGCAAAGATGTCGTGAACGTGAACAGGGTATAGAAAACAGAATGTGTGTGTATTTAAACATAAAGATTTGTAATAGACATTGAGGTTTTTTAAAAGGTACTAAAGGCTGTACCATTAAGTTAAGTTGTTTAGAATTATGATTATCACTCTCAAGATATTGTAACTGAAAGCTGAGGAATGCTAATGGGACTATCAATCATGCAAGTTAAGAGCAGACTACATCGAGGATTTGCAGTATCTTTGTGCAAAAAGCTGTGAAGTTAAATGAATAATCTATAAGCTGTTGGCATACTTGTGGGGACATACTGGCTTCTGTGGCTGAGACGTTCTAGAAGTGCTATATAAAATGATATGAAATGTCAGCAAAACCCCACAGTTAAGGCATGAGTGTGTGTGTGCACTTGTGTGTGTGGCTGGGGGATTTAAAAATAGAAGACACAGGAGTTTTATATTTAATCTTGAACACTCAGAGGTTTCAATTCAAGACTGCCACAGTAAATAATTTTAGCACTAAAGCAGGCTATACCCATGCCAAGTATGCAAGCAAGTTAAGAATGAATGGAAAGAATAAATTAGATTTACGCTTTCCTGTGTGATAAACTACGTGTCCCAAAGAAACTCTAGTACTTACTGGAACTGTTCAGGAGTACATGTGATTTTGGAATATGAAAAAAAAAAGAGCTGAAAAGTAGAATACTCGAAATTTAATTGGCTGAAGCCACACTCTGCTGAAAATGAACACTTTTATCTAAGACCTCAAAAAATGATTTTACATTACATCTAAGATGTCTTTATTTACATATGAAAAATTCAAAGATGTATAACTCTACAAAAAACACCCCAGAGACGGCATCATTGTAATGTCATGGGAAAGAAAATACTCTTGTTGAAATACAGCTTTACTTTCAAAGATAATATTGTTTAACATAGTTTAAAGGCCATAATTTAAATAGTAATTAAAAGTCTTCATTACAAAGCAAGCACCAAGCTAACTCTCTCCCTCTTTTATCTCAGATGCTTAGAAGAAATAGAAGAAAAATTGAATGGAACAGAACTGGTTTCTGTTTTCCTGCATAGGCCTATAGGTACTATGGGACTGAATTTGTCAAATATCACTGTATTTTAATAATATGCCTCAGCCTTTTATCAGCCTTGCCTGTTTAACCTAGTTTTTCCAGTCTATAATTACCTGTCATGCAGACATCTTTTCCCCATGTTGTCCTGGGTGACATCTCTGTATGCACGTGTCGGCATGTGGGTGTGTGTGCACATGTGCACACATCTCTGCACACATTCAGGGTCTGATTGCAGTGGCTGGGGTCAGTGGGTGGGTGGGAGCCTTGTGCCTGTGATGCGGTGACCATAGCGGGTGTGGGTGTGCAACTGAGCGTGCAAGTGCCAGTGAGGTTCGTGCTGCAGAGAGTACTGGGCTCTTAAGTGGCTGGGAGTAAGTGGGTGTGGGGGTCTCTGACAGCAGGAACGCAAGGTGACATGCTATGAGGACAGGGGAGTCCCAGTCAGTTTTGTGTGTGTGTGTGTGTGTGCACATACGTGTGTCTGTATGGGTGTGCACAGCCTGTTGCAGCAGCTGGTGTGTGACTGCAGCCTCAGGGGCTGTACGTCCCAGTGCCAGCAGCTGGGGAGACTGGGATCGAGATGCAGTTGCTGGGCAGGCTGATGGTCTAAGCCAGCAGCCAGAGGGACCCACCTCATCCATATGTGTGTATTTTGTCAGTTGTGGATCCCCATCTGGCGCTGCTGGAGCCAGGAGCAGGATGAGGTCCCTGGTGCTGCCTGTGTTCATGAGTGCTCTGAGTGTCTTTCTGTGATCCGTGTGTCCAGACACATGTATAGGTACATATGTGGTGTGTACCTGTGCTCTCTGTGTGTGTCTGCCTGCTCCGAACACGTCTCCAGACTCGCTGCTGGTTGGACCCGGGGACGTGGAGCTGAGCAGCCTTGCCTCTCCAGGCTCTTGGATCCAGCAGCCCATACTGTCCTGCAACCTAAATACGTATTTTTTAAAAGTGATAATAGAACTATTTCTGTGTAAACAGATTAATTACTTATCTATCCATATAGAAACAAAAGTTTATTTATAACTTTAATACTTATACAAGGGTAAGAGGGCTGGAGCACCTCTCCTATGAGGACAGGCTGAGAGAGTTGGGGCTGTTCAGCCTGGAGAAGAGAAGGCTCTGCAGAGACTTTATAGTGGCCTTCCAGTACCTCAAGGGGGCCTACAGGAAAGATGGGGAAAAACTCTTCAGCAGGGCCTGTTGTGACAGGACTAGGGGTAATGGTTTCAAAATAGTGGGATATAGATTTAGATTAGATATTAGGAAAAAATTGTTTACACTGAGGGTGGTGGTACACTGGCACGGGTTACCTCTCAGGGAGGTGGTGCATGCCCCATCCCTGGAAACATTCAAGGCCAGGTTGGATGGGGCTCTGAGCAACCTGACCTAGTTGGAGATGTCCCTGCTCCTTGCAAGGGGGTTGGACTAGATGACCTTTAAAGGTCCCTTCCAACCCTAACCATTCTATGATTCTGTGATTCTATGATAAATCTCGAGCCTGTTAGGGATTCAGCTCCTGGTCTGATTTTATTCTCATGTAAGTCTTGTAGCTTGTTGGCAGTTTTGTCTGAAACTGCGCTGGCTGAGGGTGACGGTCTTGACCCACCAATGATCTCAGCACAACTGTGAGGAGGCCTGCCAGGCTCAGCTGGTCTGTGCAGGTGCAAAGTGCTCATCTCCATGAAGTGGCAAGTATTTAGAGTTTAAGTTTTAACCTGCTCCCTGCTGGTGGAAGTAATTACATCTTATATTCCTGTTTACTAACAGGCTTTGACATGCAGGTTACAAATATAGATTCCATCTGAAAGCAGTCAGTGTTTGTGCCACTATTTCCACTCGAGGAATATTTCAGAAACACATTCTTCTGATGACCTGCAACTGTCTTTAATTTCCAGTCTAAAGTCACTCCTGGCTGATTTTTTTTTTTTTTTGTGATTATAATTCTTAAGCTATGATTTTTTTTCTTCCCTAGCATTTATCTCCCCATGCTTATATAGAGAGCAAACATATAGTTTCACTCCACTAGTTTAAATAAGTCAACCATCTAAAAATTATGTTCACACTGCATATTTGGCCTGTGCCTGAGACTCCTAAATTTTTACTGCATCCAAAGTAACACACAGCGAGGCACTAGCCTCTCAGTTTGAAAATAACAGCTAACAACTGGGAAGCTGTAAGAAACAGCTTTCTAAGCTGTCTCTCAGCTGAGCTCTCCATTTTAGTACAGTCAAACCTAGCCAGATTGGACCCTTTACTATACTGCTGTGTCCAGAAAGCAAATAATGCCTGTCCACCAACTTCCAACTATCTTTTTTTTTTTTTTTAAAAGGATGGGATTAAATGTAGTGTGGTAATGCAGGTGTGACATTTCTGTCATATACAGAGCAGCAATATGTAGCATTCTGTACAGAACAGTTTACTCCATCAGGTATTGAAAAAGACAAAATCTATAATCAAGTCTTTGCAGGGCTGCATTTAACAATGAAAAGAATGCAACTCTCACTTTCAGAAAAAATGCTTTTGGTATTACTAATAATTACTAAACATTAATTCTTGTTTTAGTGGTGACAATATGCTTGCTTCTGTTTATGCCACATGTTATTCAGGCATGTAAGGATTATTTAATCCCCCTATGAAAAAAAAAAGCCATATGTAATGTACTATAAACTGTGGAAACAGTGGAAGATCTCAAGGACTTGTGATAAACAGTGAGTATTTAGTAGCTTGCTTTACAGAACACATGGTGAAACTATTGCATCCTATTTAATTGTTAATCTCTTTGTAATCAATGGGATTACTCGCTTGTTTATCAGATCATTAATCTAAATAAAATGGGTTCATAATCTAGATTCCAGAATATAATCTGCAAAGAAATTGAGCATCAGCCTAGCTACGTCCAGCAGTTTCAATAGGAGGTAAGTGGCCAACAAAGAGACATCTTAATTACCCTTAGTTGCAGAACAAAAGATGACATTAAAAGAACTCTAATAATACAGACATACACTTCTGAAAGAGCAAAGATTATAAAAAACATTTGCTTGTATGCATATGCTGGTAATAGGCCTAGAATACTGATGACCTAGACAGGATCAGTCCAAAAACAAATAGCTTGATATATCCCACGTTTTTTAAACTACTAATTCAATTTTTTAAAAGCATCTGAACAAAGTGTCTTTCCTCATCTGTAAAGTGGAGATTTTCAATAAGTTCTAGTATGTATTTGGACTCAAGTTACATTTGAAAATACTACCCTAATTATCTTTCCCTGCATTTATTCCATTGGTATTCAGAAATAGGTTGTGGTATGTGGTTAAACAACAGGATGCTGTCCCATACTGCACCGGAATGCCTGCAAAAACCCTGCTGGGAAGAATTACCCTCTGTGAACATTCACATTTTGTTTCCAAAATACGTGTTCATGCACTCTGAAACTTTTTGTTTGTTTGTTTTTTATTCTCGGAAAGAGAAATCTCTTATCGTTCCCTACACTCACAAAGAAAACAGAAGACACATTTCACTGTAAGTATTCCTGGGGGCAAGGGGTTGCATAAGGCATCAACAGTATTACAGTGGAGTTTCATAATAAGCCTTTATGAATGTCTCTGTAAAGTCACCTTAACTTCATACTTTTTCCTTACTTCACATCAATTCATTTCTGTGGAAAAATTAGTCAAGCATGTAAGTAGTGCATTATACTGCTAATGGCTGTAAGATACCACTGGTACTTGGCTTTGCATCCTGCACTGCCCCCTTCTACTCTATTTGATACGTACTTGCATATCTGGGATTTCCAATGGTCAATGATAAAATTCTGTTTAAGATTCAAAGTGTGAAATAAGGAAGTATATAATGCCAGAAATTCTTACCATTTCTATGCCAATATATTTTTTTAGGTTTTGGAAACTTGAAAGATCTTTGGCTGCAACAATTTCCACTGAGTATACTTATTCCACATGACCAGAAATGACAGTGATTTCCTCTTCTGTATATCACCAAGTTTTGAAGGAGCATCTTAAAAGGAGTGCAATGCAAAAAATTCTGGTGCTATGCCCTATTTGACCCCACAAATTCCACTTTGCCAGCAGATCTCATTTGGGAAATGAACATGTTTTTTCAAATGTATACTGTGCAATGTTAATATGTAAGCAATGCATTTAGCAGTTGTCTCTCATGTATTAGTTTGTGACAATAGATAACAAAACAACTTTTAGAACAATGAGATGCAGAAATTCAGCCCCTAACCATCTTTTTCTATAGGCATGTAATTCAGAGAGGCCTGACTGCTGTCTGTACTCAGTCAGCAGGATATGAGCTGTGTAAACTTCAGAAGTTGCTCAGATGGCATAGCATGGTCCACTTTACGTAGCATTTGTTACAGACACTTCTGTGCCAGCGGCTGGAGAGCTGCTGTGGCATCAGGAAGTACATCACATAGAGCTGCGATGGCCTGTGACAGCCCAGATGTGAACACCCAGGGACTGGGCAATCTGTCTCAGTCACAGCTGACCTTTGTGACTCTCACTGGTACGCCAGTATAAAAGCGTACTGAAGACACATGTTGAGAAAAGTTGAAGTTTCTATTCATGACTGGTGATGTTTGCACATGATCTAAACTCTAGTTGAAGCACAAGTTATAAATGATGCAGAAATTATTTCCTGAATAATGAAAATTATTGATAATGAGCAACAGAAATATAGATGACCTACTTGAGCTAACCTAGCTTAGAGAAAAAAAAGTCACCTTCGCAGGCTAATTTAAAACACCTTTATTATACCTTCACTGCTACAATTCATATCCCTGCAGGCTGTTGTGTTTTGTTTTGTTACACACCCTAACCTGCTTCTACTGCAATGCATTGCAAGAAATATTTTCTGTCATCCCTCTTTGCACACTTCGAACATGTTTTTCACAGAGGCAATTACTTTAGCACAGCATTTCAGCTTCTGTTAGTCAGTTTTCGACTGGGAATGCATGGATTTTTAGTTAATGAATAATGTGGAACACAGCTACTGCCACTCTTCTTACCATATGCAAAGTATGAAATACAGAGGTTCTAGTGTGAAAATACATTTTTATAAGGAGACCATATTAGCTATCCTCACCAGAAAATCCACTATTTAAACCTGCTTTATGTTACCCAATTGTTTTAAAGTAATCATAATAGGAACATAATTTTTAATACTCAGAAATTAAAAAAAAACATATTAAAATATGCTATTCTGAAAGAAATAATGACGCTATTTATAGGATAAATCATGTTTCATGGATGTATGATTAAGGACAAGCATTTAACTGAATACAGTGACCCTTGCAAATCATGGCTTTCCAGGAAAATTGTCTAACCCTATCTCATTTTACAGACTGGAGCTTGGTAAATCTTCAGTATTTCTCTAGTGTGGGACTTTGAATTGTCATGCCCTGCTGGTCTCGACCCCTCCTGTAGATTGCTTGAGTATCCTCCTGGGTACTCATTAAAATAAACTAACTCTCTGAAACAATAAAACTGCTCTTCTTCAGCTTTTCAGTTTCAGCCTTTTGCTCGACCTCCACAATTGTGAGAGGAGAGGTTTATCACTGAAGAAGGAAGAGTGGTTCCTTAGCAGACTTTAGCCTCTCTTCCCTCTAATATCACCCCAGTAGAGAAAGATGCATCTAAGCATTCAACTACTTCTGCTTCCTAGGAGGAAATCTGCTGTTTCGCTCTCACAGGCTTCTTGCAATGCTTCCCTAGAGTGACTGATACTGTGCATTGCAAAGGTCTGTCCCTGGAGCTGGCAAAGCCTGGTCTCAGCTTTTGGATGGTCATGGCACTGATACTTCTTGTCACCTCCTGTCACAGTCACCCATGTATTGAGTAGTTCACTGTCCTGGAGCATGCTTACGATCTGTGCTATGCAACGGTAACAGCAATGCAATGGCCTGAATCCAACCATGAAGGAGATTAAACCAGGTTCTCCTTCCTCTCCTGACATGCTTTAAGCAAAAATCTTTACTTCTTACTTTGGGAGAGGAAGGGGGAGGGCAGAGGAAAGGGAGGGTGGAGGGAAGGAAAAACCTGAACTTTAGATTCTCAGCTTGTATCTGAAGTACATTGCACTTAGTTTAGTAATAGCAGGCACCACCTGTCAGCTCCTTGACATGGCAGGACACAGATTTCCTTTTAACTGTAGGAAAACTTGGGTATTACATGGAATAAGTTTTATTTGTGCCAGGCTACTCAGAACCTGCCTCGTTCTTATTCACAGTTAATGAGTGTGTCAAGACTTGCCAGAGAAACCAGAGCAGGGAGGAATTAGCAGCACTGGCTGCATCAGTTCCAGCAGTGTGCAGAACCCTGCCCTGGGCTTCAGCTCCATGCTGCTACGCCAGAGCTCAATAAACAGCTCATTTCCAATCAAACAGAGATCAACAGTGTGGCCTGTTGAATTAAACAGTAGAACTCCCATATAGTACACAGGAGTGAGATTTTACCCATTTAAGTATTTACTTACCTTGGAATTTTTAATAAACTAATCCCCTTGGAATTTTTAATATACTAATCCTTGCACTAGAAGTTGCAGAAATAGAAATTACAATCTTTACAACAGGCTGTCTTTTGCTTAAGGGAACTTTATGCAGCAACATCATAGTCTAGTCTATCTGGTCAGCACGATCTTACTAGACTATGGAGTAATACATCTCCTGTGATTTACTGTTTCCGCTGATTTTAGTAATTTCAGTGAAACTGGTCATTTTAATCATACTTACCAGACGAAACACATCTACTAAACACTAATAGAACTGTGCGGGTACTTTATGATTTTTAGGGTATGGGATTCACAATTGACGGCACCTTGAGTATTGAGTCAGTAGGCACCAAGAGCATAGATCTACATTTACCATGTTTCAGTGATAATACCTTCCTGTTTACTCAATTTTAGATTTTAGACTATCTTTCTTCTGTAAGGGTCTTGAAATAGCCTTGAAGTTGCTAGCAGATGACATGGTAATTCTCTGATTCCCTGAATAAAAGGGTTTTGAGGAGGAAGACACAGCAGGGTTACTCAACATGACAAACACTCCAAGATTTTCAGTGCCTCAGTATGAATAAACCAAAGGTAAACAATGCCACTATACATACAATGTCTGAGAGGACTCTTAAGTTTGTCTTAAGAGAGCCAGAGCCATAAAGTGGAAACACTGATGCCATGAATCTGTTAAACACTGAACAGTTAGACAGTTTGTTCCCTTCCTGTCAGCAATGTTTCCTACTTTATGACTTGGGGGGAAATCTGGATGGAGTCTTCCTTGTCTGCAACACCTCAATTCAAATCCTATTGAAATTATTAAGATACCAAATTAAGGCTTTAAATTCAGGATCAAAATCTGAAGGCCAGAATGTCTAGTGTGTTTTACTGGGACACCAGTAACACAAACAGGTACATATTGGAACTTCAAAATAATGGCAGCATTACACTTAATTTTAGTAAGATCCTATGAAGTATGGAAACAACATGATAGCCAAACACCTGCTTTTCCAGATGCCTGAACAATACTTTAAAACCTGGCTTAAAGACTTCAGCTGAACTAAGGTTTTACCAAGAGCTTTGTGAACTTGAACAGGCAAATACTTCTGAAAAACATAGTTCAAATATTATCATTCATATTCATTACAAATGTCTGCTTCCCTGTGGCAGCACTGCGAGAGGCCACTTCTAATGGCTTTTGACTCAATCTAACAATCTAGCCCCCTCCTTATGGTGTGAGATGAGGGGGATCAACTTAGTTCTAACTTACTGTATTTCAGGCATACAAAGACATTTTAGCTCAAAAAATCCATGTCCCAGACAAGTAAAATAACTCCAATTAGAATGAGCTATCTTTGTTTTCAAAAAGCTTTTCATTTGTCTAAGTCTCAGTTGTACGTGCTCCTGCTCTTCAAACCACAGTATACACAACAGTTCATAAGTCAGTGCTAAGAACGTGGTGATCTTCAGTCTTTGCTCTAACACCTGCTGCTTCTTTTTTACTTTGATAACAGAATATTTACTCTTCCTGTTGGCAATTTTTGCGATACTCGGAGCCAAAAAGCTTAGCAGCTATCCTGCCTTTTGGACAGTTAAAAGGTAAGGAAAACAAGGTTAAAACAGTCCAGGAAGGGAATAAAGTACACAGCAAGACAGAGGCACGGACTGCTGTGATCTACTCAGTTTTTGCAAACTTAAGGTATGTAATTCTATGTTAATAAGTGTTCAAACTTTGTAACATCCCCATGGAAAAAAAAAAAAAAAAAACCCTCAGTAACAATTAGAAAACAAGTTTTCTTTCTGATTTTGCCTTTGCAGTTCACCATCTATTCTCTATTAACTGCTCTCTTCATTTGTTTGCTCAATCTTCTCTCTTGAGCAGATAAAAGGGTTTCATTAAAGCAAAGCCTAATGCTGTCAGTGGCAGGAGAGCTGCCAACCCTGGCAGTTTTATTAAGATTATTAAGCTGACCTAAGCATGCTAATACTTAATAAACTCTTTCTATTCACAGCAGTCATTTGCAAATATTCCTTTATCTCACATGAAAAAAAAATAAGTTATGCAATTCAAATGAATAATAAGATCAGACTCCACAACAGCAGCATACTATCAATTGTAACCTCTGCTGTACCAGAAGCACCTTTTGAGATTACAGAAAGGTCTAACAACAGCTTCATGAAAGTATGCTGCTTCTGAGATTACTAGGAAGAAACCAGCACTGGACAATCAAAACAGAACTTTTTTTTTTTTTTTTTTTAAAGGATTTCCTGCCATAGACCATTTGCAGAGCAGATGTTCTAAACCCATCTGAAGGACATCTGTTACACCCATCTAGTATAGTTTATCTCTAATTTAGCCAGAGGGAAAAGAAAAAACAGATTCTACAAATCACTGACATCTTCTGTCACTGCCATAGCACTTAATATGGTAGAAAATACTCTGAAGCATAACAAGTGAGCTACGTAACAGGACTACTCAGAATCACCACTTATTAAAGTAAAAGCCTTTATCCTCCTTAATAGCATTTGCCTTTCTTCAGGGCTCCATAGCTCCAGCTATTACTTCTGTTTAATTGAAAAAGTTTTTAAAGCAACAAAGCATTGAAAGTTCATCTCTTACATAAGAGAACAAATCTGTAGCAGTAGAAGATTTTCAGCTCGACAATAATCTTTACAAAAAATAAAAATCTATGAGACTTCTAAAAGCAGAAACCAAAGTGTTCACGTCAAAGAGAAGATTGATCTTAATTCTTCTCTCCTGAGAGATTAATGTCATTGTTTAGGTAATGTAATAACATGCTGGCGCAGGACGGAGAGGGCATCACCCTGATGTCTATTAGGAAACATACTCAATAAACTGCATGATTTATTTAAGTGCACCTTTACCTGGAAAGTACTGTCAAGCAAGTGCAGAAACGATGGTGGAGCAGTCCTACAGCATAATTTCTCCAGCCATTTGTGATGACCATAAAAGAAAACATTAGCTAGCAACAGACAATTTTTTTTTTTTTAATTCAGTCTCCGTTTTAAGATTTTGCAAAGGGTCCTGGAGACCTTACTTGTTTTAGTTCATACAAAGATATCATACAGGTGGAAAAATAATAAAAGGACCATGGTTCTGTGAACAGACAGGATTGTATTTTAAACACAAAACCTAAATGGTGCCAATAAGGAAAAAAGCACTCATCTTTGTAAGGGTTTAGCAGAGGAAAACTAGTCACATACATGCCTATTATTACTTTTAGTGTAGAATTTATACACCAGACACTCTAGCAAGGCTAACAACACACTGGCAACTTTGCAGAGAAGCAGAACACCTAGTGAGGAAAAGAAACCAGCGTTCTCCATCAAGGACTGTCTGTCTGCTTCCCCAGGGAAAGAGAAATTATGCTGAAGACACCTACAGCAGGTGGCAATTGTGTGGTTAGCCATAGCTGTGGTGAAGCCTTCAAATAAAAGACAGCTTGGCACTTACAAAGTGATGAATTAGGCTTCTTCAGAATCACCTGAGTATACCTCTAAGGAATACTCCTCCATGTTATTTCATTAATTTATTTTATATTCTTGCAGGGCAAAACAGTACTTACACTAGATAATGCAACAGCCTGCAGACCTCTTCTTACATGGCTCAGTTCTGCTGTTCGACTGCATGGGAACATCCACTTGTCAGAGAACAGAAAATATAAATGAGTCAGAGCATGATGCAGCAAAGGAAATTCTCTCCTGTGAATAAACTTACTTTACGTTAAGAGAAATATGGCAACACCATGTCTATTCTTCTTAAATACTCTCAGAATATCATCTGAGTGATCCATGCATGTGATGCTGATTAACGCACCTATCTAATGAAGGAGAAAGACTTCAATCACTCCACCCCTAAATTCACATTTAAGAGCTCAGTTTTACAGCATAACACTGGGTATTTATGCATTCTTATTTTTCAAGCTTACGGAAAAAACCCACAAATTAAGGACCTTGACAAAAACCTAGTTTACCACAGAAGGCTATGCAAATATTAAAAAAAAAAATAATAATCACAGAGAATATAAATGTATTTTACAGATTCTTCTCTAGTCCATCTTGCTACCAAATGATTCCCCTTGTGGTAAAAACCTTAGTTAGAAAGGACAGTGTGCAAAGGAAATTGTGACATCTGTCCTCCAACTTATATTTGTATAATGATAGTAAGTTTTTAGTAACAAATTCAATTATCTCTTAAAAATACATGTATTTGTTATTGAGGAAATTGATATCGTTCCAAAAATAAACGTGTAAAAACTTATACTCCAGGTACCACCAACACATAAAGATAAGAAAGCTGTAAAACTATTATTTCATTAAGAAATTTATAGTATTTTTGTGCACAGCTGTTGATTTATATAAGTGGACTTTATACTGCTAGGCAACCTGATTAATATACCAGAAAAGAAAGTAAAAAGTAGGTCAGTGATATAGGACAATAGTTCTTCAACTCAACTCGCCTCCCTGCCTCCAACTTGAAGCATAACATTCATTCCTCTTATTTTGGAGCACTGAATAACACTGTAACTAGACACAGAAGACAAGAATTATTAGACATTATCCACCCTTGATCTTTACACAAAATTCCCATGACATCTATAGAAATTCCACAGCTGCACAAACCAGAATAGGGTCCACAACAAACACAGCTTTCAAGATTTGCTCTTCAATAAATATCACAAGTGTAAGAGAGACAGCAAATGTTAACATTTTATTTGTTTTGAACATATAAAGGTTATAACTCTGAAACAATTCTCTTAGAGCCATCTTGTGGGGAAAATAAGCAATTTAAAACAATACATGTACTCTAATCGGTTTTTACCAAAAAGATCAGTGTTCTGTATGACATCTTCTCGTACTCTTAAAAAAATAAATGTCTCAGTCACACTGTAAACTTTCTACAATATTGTTTCAACTACTGGAACATGAAGGAAGTGCCTTTATGAACAGCCATATGTTAAAAGATTGATTCTAGATAGAAAATATATATATATATATATCAAGTTAAAGATGCCGTTTTTCCAAAGAATGCTTTTTAGGCCAGATTCTATTCAAAGTCCATCCAACTGCAGCCCATAAAAAAAGCACAAAAACCTAGAGAAACTGAGGTTCCCTTCAGAGCTCGCTTGGCCAAATGAGTAAATCAGATGAATTAGTCAATCTAACTAAAACAGAGTAAAAAACTGCCAAATAAATCTGAATACAGTAGTAGATTCAGCACTTGAAGCTGAAAAGCTTTTGTTCTTTAATACTCTTAGCATTGCCAATTTATTTAAAGTTTTGGTAATTTTCTGCTAGTTCTGAAGGACTTTATACCAGTTGTTTATCAAGAACTCATTAAATGACAGTTTTTTGTTTGTGTACACTTAAGTGAAGTACAGAGTTGGGCAGTCAATTTCAGAGTAATTGAAAGTCATGATGCAGGATTCATCTACCTAGATCAATCAAACATCAGCTGCTGCTTGATCTATGTGTCTTGTCTACCAAGCAAAGCACTTAAATTTTATCCTAGAGAACAAAAGCACACATGTAGTCAATATATCTTACTTGGTTTTAACTTATGCCGTATTAAAATACCTCATTTACATAGAACATCAAAGCGTATCACATTACATTTATTCAACAGGTAATTACCTTCTATTAATACAAAAGTAAAACAGAGTATCACAGAATGCTTTTACAAAGTGCACAATCAAGAGGTGTCACAGAAATACGCACTTTCCTGTTACAATCAGTGTATAGTATAGATTAGCAGGCACCTCTGTTAATTTTTGTTTTTTAAATAAATAAGGAAATTTGACAACAAAAGGGTCCTATGGTACCCAAAGCCTCTGACAGTTGTAACTAAACAGAACACACTGGCACCTAGATGTAAAGCCAGACAATTTTGCTAAGGCAAGCACAAGTATGTCAATTTTTAATTTTACGCTTCTGCTGAACTTTGAGTGAAAGAAGGTGTACATGTGCGCTTACAGCTTTCCTTCCTCCTTAAAGATGACAATGAGTTCTGCTTCCTCCACATCCTCTTTAAACTTTGGAAAGGAGCCCTGACTCAGGGGCGCTCGCCTTAATGAGATTTTGGATTTCTTTGAATTTTGGATGTTCTTTATCAGCTACCAGCTGCAGCAATATAGCTTCACTAGTAGTAACTATAATTCCAGTACGAGCAAGACGCTGAAAGAGAAAAGAGCAGAGAGAGAATGATGTGAGATGCTTGCGAACGTGAATGAGTATACAAGTATTTTTAAAAACATCTCCTATCAAAAAAGTATTGCCAATTTCATTCTAGCATCTCTTAGCCATGCCAATTATAAAGGTAGGATGGAAAGTGACTGTTTTTAGACTTTACTGAGGAAAAAGGCTGCCCTGGATTACAATAAGGCTTCCTACTTGGACTGGATTCTTTCCCCACATCAGATTTAATACGCAGAAGACCCACTCCCTCTTACATTAACAACCCCTTCCCCTTGCATGGTCCTAAGGATAGCTTTCTTCACTCTCATGTACATTTGAAAGGCCTGGGGAAAAAGAAAATAGTGAGCTCCAGGCTAAAGGCGTTAAGCAAGAAACTTAATCATAACAATTTCTCTTTCAAGGCTTGTTATGCACTAGTACTTCAGTCTTTGGACTACGCAGTGCACTAATACTAATAATCTCAGGAGACAGAACAAAAAGCTGCTTTACAGACCTTATAAATCATACTGGTACAACACTGGCTCCTTTTAACCAACATCTCATTACGACCTCAGTTAACTCCCGAGTTAGTTCTTACAGGCTACAGAATAAAAAGCATCCCTGCATAGAAAGCAAAACTGAAACAGGTCTGCTAGATCTTCTAAGTGTGCAACTAAACAGAGCAATGCTTCACATAGCCCAAGCCACAGGACCTATTGCAAAGTTTTTGGACTTTTAAGACTGTGCTTGTTGCCAATGTAGCAAAGTACTTTAAGTAAAGGCTGACCACCTCCAGCCCCCCGTCAGCTTCCCAGAAATCATACAGATGCTTTGGTAGTAAAACTCTTCATGGATCCAGCTTTCACTCCATGATCCTCTACTCAGCTGCATGCTCCACCAAATCTAACAGGGTCCTGAATGAGCCATGAGCAAGAGGCAGAAAATACAGATGCGTACACCTTCAGACAGGTTTCAGTTATAATTTCTAATGGAAAGAGAAGCTCCAAACTTTCTAGGGCAACATAGATCACTGCTGTTTAGTTATTCAGTTACAAAGCGATTGATGGGAGCAAGTTATTAGTTTTATGGGACCAGTTAAAATATATATAACTACAGTCTATATAATGATAAACTAACTAGGCAAGATTTACTCAAGTCAATGCTTCCTGCCCGCAACTATGGCAGCAAGCCTTGCGGTTTTAGTAAGTTGAAACAAAGCAGATAGCTTCTCCTATTCCATAAAACAAGACATTTGTTTAAACCACATACACATGCGAAGGAGAAAAATAGGGAAATCAAAATGAAATATTACAAAATGAAACAACATTTTCAAGATGTACTTCTCCAGGAATACAAAGTTTTTGCTTTTAACTAGTACAGATGACAGAAAAAACAGACTGTTAAGGAACCTTGCCTTCTGAGAAATGTTGATTGAAAAAAAGGAGCATGTCTTCTCTTTAGAAGTAAAACATACCATAACATGTCAAAGAGGCTGCCATCGGCTTATACTCTCCTTCTAGGACTTAGTATAATTTCTATAGTTTTGAGATTAGAAGAAACAAGCATATTGGATGATTTTCAAGGAAAGGAAAAGTTTTCTTAGAACACAGTCTTTCAGACTACAGAAAGCAGCAAGCACATGTTGCATCCCCACTGCAGGAACAAGTGGAACAGATATAGAATAGAAAAGAAATCCAGCAGGAACAGACTAAACTTGCTCAAATCTGAGACAAGGTATCCTCATCAGGTAGGTCAGAGATTAAGAACAGCCACAACCTTGGCCAGTTGGGCTGAATTATTTAATCAATGAAAATTTTGAGAGTTTTTGGTTTCTGAGTTTGGTTTTGTTTTTTTTTTTTTTATTGCAAATTTTTGCCTGCTGTCATTTTTAAGCACACAACAGAAGTGGAGACAGTAACACGTTAGGGTCATCCAGGCAGACATGAAAGCTTTGGCTATCAATTAATTCAAACTGCATTTCCTAGTACACTTGTTCAGTTATTTGCATGTTTGTTACCAGCACCATCAAAACACATGCTATGTGAGTGGAAATGTGGAGAACTGAAGGGGAGGGTGGGACCAGATGGGATTTACTTGAGGTTATTGAGGAAGCTGGTTGTTATCACTGCAAGGTCACTCTTAATCATCCTTGAAAGGTCACTATGAACAGAGGGGGCTGTGTTACTGGGAAAAGGTAAATATTACACTCATCTTCCCAGAAAGGTAAGGGTAAGGATCCAGGGAACCTGGACCAATGAACTTACCTCAGAGGCTCACCAGGTATGTAAGAAATTTGCACAAGAGACAATGTCAGGCTCATTAATTAAAAAAGCATGACTAGGAACTGTGAGCTGTACGGCAAGATTAAAGCAGGATTACTCAATGCTTTGGTATTTTATCAACTTCTTTAAGAAACATTATCATCATGGTCAAGCAGGATTACTGATGTATTGAGTACATGTGTCCTTTCCTCCTTGTCTCCTGCTCCCAAGCATGCCCACCTCTTGCCCGCTCTAGCCCACAGCCCTCAGCAGTATTTTTAAGAGATGCAGTACAACACAAAAAGGAGATAATGCTAGCACATGCGGCCACAGAGGAGTAGGAGTTACTGCCACATAACTGGCTGGCTCATCACAGCAAGCCAGCAAATGCTCTCCGAGTCATATTTTAATGATGACCACTTAAGGGACCACCGCATTTTCTTTGCGCTTGGTGAGAAAACACTGCAAAGACTTATTAAACAGTTACTTGAAGCTGACCAGTTTGCCTGGATTACAGCTTTTGCAACCAACTACACTTTTAAGATGATCAATACTTTTTTGACTAGAAAGAAAAGCAAAGCTAGCTGGTCACTGCTTTAACCTCTATTACACTGAACCAACTTCTATGCTTGCACACACAGCGTAAGTGATAATCAAATGTACAAAGACATATACAATAAGGCAACCAGATTTCAGTTTCCCTGTATTGGTTTTGCTGCTGTTGCTGCATCACACTGACTTAGGAAGTCTATGATTTCAGTCATTCCTGCACTTTGTGTGCGTCACTATGCTTTATGTGACAGACGACATTAAGCTTCCACTTAATCAAAATCATGTGTTTCATCAAATGCTTTAGCCTTTAATTCTCTTATGAATGAGAAACAGAAGAAATTAAAAATCTTCTCAAATCTATGAAAAAGGTATAAAATGCCGTAGTTATTATTGGCTTCAATTTCCAAATAACTGTTAGGGATTGAGGCAAAAACTGCAATACTTAATGTACCTATCAGTTTTTTATTACCAACAGTGATACCTGTAGGCAAGTAAAAACACACTATCAAAAAAAGGTTTGCATGAATTTGCTACACCATAGAATCATAGAATCATAGAATGGTTACAGCTGGAAGGGACCTTCAAAGGTCATCTAGTCCAACCCCCCTGCAAGGAGCAGGGACATCCCCCACTAGATCAGGTTGCTCAGAGCCCCATCCAGCCTGGCCTTGAATGTTTCCAGGGATGGGGCATCCACTACCTCTCTGGGCAACCTGTTCCAGTGATCTACAACTCTCATGGTGAAAAATTTTTTC
>JAAGAY010146302.1:0-15502 GCA_011801015.1 Ardeotis arabs | reverse complement strand
TCCCCTCCAGCGTGTCGACGGCACCACACAGCTTGGTGTCATCGGCAAACTTGCTGAGGGTGCACTCTATTCCACTGTCCATGTTGCCGACAAAGATGTTGAACAGGGCCGGACCCAACACGGAGCCCTGAGGGATGCCACTCGTGACAGGTCTCCACTTGGACATCGAGCCGCTGACCACCACTCTCTGAGTGCGGCCATCCAGCCAGCTCCTTATCCACCGAGTGGTCCATCCATCAAAGCCATGCACGTGCTTTTAAATCTTCCTGTTACATTTATCTCCACCTTCTCAATATTTAGTTAGACTAAACTTGTAGAAGCAGGCGGAAAAAAAAATATCTTTACTATAATCGCATCACAGATTAGGCTTTAATTTGCACTGATGAGGAAGAGCAGAGGGAGGGACAGACATACAAGAAGGAGCTTTGAACAGGATCACTTACTATATACCATTACATTTCACAAAATTTCAAGAACAGAACAAATACTGTTTGGAACAACAAAACCAAAAACTCTGTAGCACTTCTACACTGCTCAGTCTACATTTGTCCACTGCTTACTGTCCTTAGAAATTCCTTGTTAGCTTACAATAAGCAGAGAAATTAACATACAGACCCAAGGTGGAGAAAATCTTGACTAAGAAACTTACCTCAAGGGCAAACATTCTGTCCATCATACTTCTTGATGAGGTGGCATCAGCTACGATATGAACTTCCAGACCTCTACCAATTAATTCCAGTGCTGTTTGCTGGATGCAGACATGAGTCTACAAGGGACAAATCAAAGGCAAAAACCCCACCAACAAACAATTATCATGAAACATGAGCAGCACGATGCCAGATTAGTGTACATAATCATTTAGGGTTCAAACATGTACTTTTCTACCCTTGACATTACTAGGGAACTCAATGTGGGTTTTAAATGCCAACCAAGCTTGAGACAAGAGCCTGTAGTTTACAAATATCTCTTTTCAAATCATAATATTAGATAATATCAAAGAGAAATAACACAAGAGTAAGTTAATCCAGAGAGGATATCTGAGCTCTAAGCAATATAAATTAACTTTTTTTAATTACAGAGAGCAACACTTAACACTATTCTGGGCCAAGAGACACTACCACAAAACAGTACAAGGAGGGCAAGGCACATACTTCTACTCCAAATAGGACAACGCTGCGGACTCCAGGGATCTCTGCTAATGCTGCTTCGACTTCTGGCAACACCATTGAAAATTTTGTTTTGGGAAGCACAAGTTTAGCTCCTGTTAAATCAATTTCTTGCACAGTGCTGCCAAGACCTTTGGGATACTGTTCAGTTACAATAACTGGAATTCCTAAGAGCCGTGCACCTTGGAGCTGCAAGGGAGCAGGGAGGAAAGCATACAAGAAAATAAATTATTAAAGAACAATAATAGCAAAGACACTGTTATTACCTGAAACTGAATGACCAGTAAACTGGCTGTGTATAAAATAATAATTTACATGTGTGATGAAAACTCACTACAAGAAAAAATGCAAAACTCATACCAGTCGTTGGCCCACACTGATGATATCACCAAAGTACTTGATGGCAGGCCGGAATCGCTCTTGCATATCACAACAGAAGAACACAGTGCTTGAGGGTGTCAGGTTGCCCAAAGTAGTCATCTGAAAAACAAAATAAAGATAACGTTTTCTGTGGCAGTGAAGATCCTTTCAGTAAAGTAGCAGAAGGAGAAAAAGTCTACAATGCCTCTGCCAGGTAACAGATTTGTACACAAATTTTTACTAGTTTCATTATGAAGTCAATTTATTTTGTCTATGACATCTTTTAGCACAAGTCTGATGAAAGTCCAAAGGTAAAATGAAAATGGAGAAGCGTGTCATTATTATGACCAGAAAACAAACTGCATACTTTTTTTTTTTTTTGGGAGGGAGGAGGTAGGGGAAGAATCAGAGATAGCAATTTCTTGCATTTTGAAAGACTGCTTTGTATTTGTATGAAATTACTTGCACTACCTGCAGAAGCAAAGAATAAGGCTTCAGCTGGAGGCTACAGGGAAAGAAAGCAGCCACATACTATCATTCTGTTGTAAGGTAATTCAGGAGAAATTACATTCATTCAGGAACTTTTCAGCAGACTGGTAAATCAAATTGAATAAACTCTTTCTGAGAAGGAGCCACTAATTGTATACACTTCATCTTCTGCAAACTGAGGTTGTGATGTTTTAAACTAAAATAAAATTAAAATATTATATTTTGGAAAAGCCTGGATGTATTTGGTTTACATGGCAAGGTTTTGGTAGCAGGGGGGGCTGCAGGGGTGCTTTTTGTGAGAAGACGCCAGAAGCTGCTCCATGTCAGACAGGCCCAATGCCAGCCAGCTCCAAGACGGACCCATTACTGGCCAAGGCCGAGCCCATCGGTGATGGTGACGGTGCCTCTCTGATGACATATTTAAGCAAGGGAAAAAACTCCTGTGCAACAGCAGACAAAGAGAGGAGGGAGAACATGTGAGTAAACAACTCTGCAGACACCAAGACCAGTGAGGAAGGAAGGGGAGGAGGTGCTCCATGCACTGGAGCAGAGATTCCCCTGCAGCCCATGGTGCAGCCCATGGTGAGGCTGGCTGTCCTCCTGCAGCCTATGGAGGCCCACAGAGGAGCAGAGATCCACTTGCAGCCCGTGGAGGACCCCACGCCAGTACAAGCCCAAAGGAGGATGTGACCCTGTGGCAGTGCATTGGAGGAGGCTCCTGGCAGGACCTATAAGCCTGTGAAGAGGAGTCCATGCTGGAGCAGGTTTGCTGGCAGGGCCTGTGACCCCATGGGGGACCCATGCTGGAGCAGTCCGTTCCTGAAGAACTGCACCCGTGGAAAGGACCCATGCTGGAGCAGCTGGTGAAGAACTGCAGAATGAAAGATTTTTGGACTGATATTTAAGGATTCTCGCTTCCCTTGTGGCAAGTTGACCTTGGCTGGCTGACAGGTGCCCACCAAGCTGCTCCATCACTCCCCTTCCTCAACAGGACAAGGTAAGAAAATAATGTCAACATGGGTCAACATAAGCACAGGGAGATGAGTTACCAATTACAGTCACAGTCAAAACAGACTCAGCTTGGGGAAATTAATTTAATTTATTACCAATCAATAACAGACTAGAATAATAAGAGGTAAGAACACCTTTCCCTTCCCTTCTTCTCGCACCCCTCCCTTCTTCCTAGGCTCAGCTTCACTTCCAACTTCTCTGCCTCCTCCCCTCAAGTGGCACAGGGGGATGAGAAACAGGAGCTGCAGTCAGTTTATAACACTTCATCTGTGCCACTCCTTCCTTGTCACACTCTTCCTCTGCTTCGGTGTGGGATCCCTCCCACAGGAGAAAGTCCTTCATGAACTTCTCCAATGTGAGTCCCTCAAGAAGTCAAGAAGACTTGTGCATTATGATTGTAAACACTAAATTCCCACACCTTTCAGATTCAGTACACCAGTACTGCCAAAACAGCAAATGCTCATAATTTCAGTTCCTCCAGTTCTCATGGGCAAAATGGCATTAATACAATACTTACCACAAGCAGGTAGGAAGGCAAATGCAATACGACCGTAAAGCAGATGCTCTAACACAGGGCCCACTGATGCCACAGGGAGACAGAAGAGCGTCACAACAAGCATCAAGGAAATCTCTTTCACTAAGAAGGTACAGCTGCACTGAAAAAGGTTACCACAGGTGGTGGGATCTCCATCCTTGGAGGTTTTCAGCAAAGCAATAGCTGATTTGATCAAGAATTGGCTTTGCACAGCAATTAGGGGAAGCAGCCTCTAGATATCTCTCCCAAACAACACTTCTGCAACTCTACACCATGTAATAAATTAGGCGTGGGATCAAGAATGTTTGGAAAAAAACTTAAATATTGAGTAACTGCCTTGTTCTCGAACACCATCCATCTATGTGCTTGAACAATGCAGAAGCCAGTTGGCAGGAAGCACTTATGTACAATTCAGCATCACAGTTAGCATCTATTGTGACCCATTCTAACTCTGGCACTTACTACCATCAAAGCAGTCAATCATGATATTTAAATTTCCTACTGCTAAGCAGCAAAATTAGAGTAACTGGAATAGACAATATTTATAAATGTGTCTCCCACTCAGAAAACATGTCATTTTGTCTTGGCATTTATACGCCAGCAAAGACCATTATTTTCTCCTATAAATTATTCCACCACTTCAATTTTTTTAAGATCATTTTGAACTTCTGAAAACCATCATGAATTGTAGAGTGATCTATGTGGAGTTACTCTACTGCCTTAGTATACACCTTCCTATGCAAAGTAGTGGATAGCACTACCATCCCTCGCAGACAGACAAGTATGAATAGACTAGGAAGCCCTTCAAGAATCTGCATAGTCCACCTCTACAGAAGGATCAACCAAATGCAAATATTCTGCACAGATACCTACCTGGTCTGAGCCATCAGCAATGCACAATTTACATCCATCCCACAGCTCTGTTATCTTTACCTTGCAGTGTTTTCTCACCCACAGATCCTCTGTTGCCATTTAAAAGCATTATTTCCAGTTATGTCCATGGTGCCTTTGAAATGCAAGAGCACTAGCATCCTCCTTCACATGCATAACCATGCAAACACACCTATTACCATACCTCAAGACTCATATTGAGTCTCCCTTTAGTCCTCCTCCTCCCCTTCCTTATTCTAAAACATACCTAATACTTTCAATCTTTCCTCCTACAACTCAAACATTTTCATTGCCCTTTCAAATTGCAGTTACAGTGAGAAACTCAATACTACTATAATAGTAGTGTTTCTCTGCTTATACTTCTCAGCACTAGTAGAGCCTCAGAGAAGATAAATTCACAGCCCTTGCAGGCCTTGTTCAATTTGTACTTTCCAGTATGCTATTTGCCCTTTTCATAATCGATGATACTTAGACTCCTGTAGTGCATTTCAACCTCAAAATCATCCCTTGAACTCTCCCTCATCTTTTATTTGAGTTGCGGATTATTTCCACCTTAGTGTAGGAATTATTTCTACCTTTGTTGCTTCCATTTTGAACTGCATCTTACTTCACCTTGTTTCTCCAACTTGTCATGAAAAGCCCGAACTCTGCTCTCTCAAATGCTTACAGCTCCTCCCAGCTTGGCACCTTTTGCAAAAATAGTATTTGGCCTAAGTTTCAGCAATGACACAGTTGACTGAATACTTACAAACAGTTGATTCGGAATAGATCTTATGGAGTCCAATTCAGTATTACACCGATTTCACAGTGAAACGCCGAAGAAAACCAACTGCCTTTCCCGTTAGGGAGCACTCTCATTATAGACCTCCACCGAATCCATAATCCCATGTGTTTATGACAAACATCACAGGGAGCTGCAGCAAAAGCCTCACATCTGCTTTCCTCTATTATCAAGTTGGTTTAACATGATTTAATTTATGCCTTCCGTTTAATACCAGCAGCACTCTAAAATAAAGCTGGGTGTGCTGTATTTGCTAAATAAAAGCTTTTACAAAATCCGAAACAAATAATTCCTATATTGCTTTTCATATTTATTTCTGATTAACTTGCAGTCTGAATTGAACCATGCCACACACGGCAGAACAGGAAGAAACTGGATGGTAAGATCAAAAAAACAACACTTGCTGTTACTTGGAACAGCAGATGTGGGAAACAGAGTGCAGCAGAAAGCAATTTGAAATTAAGTTTCACAAATAGTAGCTAATGCAGTCCATAAATAAATTCATAGAATTACCTACTATGCATAAAGGAAAGTTTCTGTTTTCTGGTTCCTCAATGTGCGAGGTAAATGCTACCACCCACTGGCTCTCAAAGCTGTTCTCCCCTTCCACGGCCACACTGCGTGAGGGACACAGGACACCTCAACCTCACACATCCTTTGACAGTGAAAACCATGACTGCCTGCACTGCTCCAGCATCGCACCCTACCAGTGAGCTGGGGCGGGGGCAAACCTACCCCCAAACACCAAACCCTGGGCCAGCACGCCAGCACCTGTTTGCTTTCACTCCGAGGACAGGCAGGCTGGGCAAGGATGGTGAGCCACTGAAGCCAGACAGTACCTGTCCGAATCCACCCCAAATATAGCATCTACTCAGCCCACGATATAATTAAACAACCTACATTTAAAAGCAAAAAAGGAAAAAAATACCTCAAATCACCTGAAGTTCCCCCACACATTATATGAGCTGCTCCATTTGCTTCACTTCACCTCTCTCAGTTAGTCACCAGCTGGAAGTTACCCACCACACAACCAGAACAGGTACGTCAGATGGCCAGGTAACCTGATTCAGCATTTTTACCCAGCGAAAGGACTCATCTCTAGGACCTCGTACAGACAAGATTTAAAGGTATGCTGTCATGAGTTACAGCTTTAAATCATACTCTAGAAAAGCCCTAGGTGGGAAAGGACAGGTGTTTTTCACATCTATTTCATCTCTGCTGATTATTATTAATCATACAAAATGTGACTGCAATGAAATACTGTAATTACAGAATTTGCTTTATGAAAATATTCACAGATATACTGGCTCTTTATCTGTACGTTCCCTGTTTAAACTTCAGGAAACCATTACACATACAAAATGCAATTTTCCCCCAGTATTTGTAATGAACACAAAAATGGAAGCAGATCCCATGTGACATCACTAGTCACCTCATATATCTCTTGCCAAGGTTACCCACTAAAAGGGCAGAGCGGAGGACCTTGCAGCCTTGGTATTTCAAGGATGGCATAAAAAGACAACAACAAAAAGCAGCTGACTATCATATTTTCTTCTCCTTTATTTCTAAAAGGAAATCTGTAAGATTCAGTTTTACGTTGCTGCTTATCTTTCAAAGCGTGAAAAAAACATTGAGGAAATTCAGTTTAATGTATTTCAAGGGAAAAACAGGTTACAAGTGTTTCAACTTAGGAATATAAATATTTATTTTATGCTAAGCCAAAGTGCAGCCTTTTATATGCAACTCAGCATTTAAAAAGGACAGATTTAGTTAGATAAGTACATAATGTTAACATGATTAAGATAGTACAAAATTCTTCATCAAAATTCAAAATGATCAAAACGCTTGCTGCAAAGTAAAGATACACAAACAAGGGAGTCTGGATTTGAAGAAATCTGTGAGTATTTTCAGTCGGTTTTTTTCCCTTCTTTAAGGTTCCAAGTGCTGTGCTTTTTAAAAATTTATTTATTTAGAAACCTTGCATTTAAATGTAGCACTAATGTATCAGAATTTATAACTGCACCTTTTTTTTAAAAAACAAAAACAAGCAAACAACTCCCCTTACCAAACTCATATCCTGCAACCTATGCTTTGCCTTTTCCCGGTCTTCAGAAAATGGACTTATGCTCCTGAATTAATGTTACTTCTATTTCCACTGCCTCTGAATGTAGCAATATTAGGTATGTGTAAAAAGAGTGAAAATCTGTAGAAAGAGAACTCTATTTTATTCTATTTTATTTACCTTATCTTTCAGCAACAATTAGGTATCATTCTGCAAGGAGCTTCCTGCAAGAAGGATATGCCTGAGACCTCAACATGTCTTTTAAAAAAAACACCCTGAGGTACAGGTGCTTTATGCAATGATTTCAATAATAATTTTACCCTTTTAGCTCTAGCATCTTAAGGTTACAAGTTTGTAAACAGAGAGCACAAGTATTGCTGAAGAGAAGTCACCTTGAAGTTATGACAGCGACTGTGAAATAGCCTCTCTCGGGTGTATATTCGAATGCTGCCTGAACTCCTCTATTACACGGCTGCAATGAGCACAGCTGTCTTGTCTTCTGATATTTCCAAAGTGTTTTTCCGTACTGCTTCTCTGCTCCGAAGGCAGCTGTAACAGTTACAGCAAAACACAATAGTTTTAGTAGCATTATTTAACTGCGTTTAGACTTAGAAGAGGTTAAAGTGTTCCTGCATTCCCCTGCGCCAATCATAAATATTATTCCATTGAAAATTTTAAAACACCTAAAATCCATGAAAAGCAGATGGCTGGCTCCTTTCTACTAGTACTCAGTCCCTCAAGTTGCAAGCAAATGCCCTCCTCACCAGCTGGGAGAGGCCAAAGGAAAAGTCCCTCCTCGCTACGAGTCTGTGGTTGAGGAGTTTCAAGAGCAGCAGCCAGGCTGAACATCGGGCTTTACGGCATCCCATCAGTCTGCCTAACTGGATGGCCATTAGAAGTTCAAGTGGCTGTTTTGCACCAGGACAGCTAAACCAAGCAAATGTACGTATATGAGCACAGTACAAAAGCACAAATATGACTGGAAAGCAAATGTCCCTGTATAGATTGAGCCTTGAATTGAGCTGCATGGAGTGGCTTTCCAAGGGCAGCATATGGAGAATTCTCTGTGAGATTACTGCCCCCCTCAACTGCAGGGACAGGAAATTGAAACAGCCCAGTCAAACACCAGTTGGTGCTGATATTTCCTGAGCTACTGCAACAAGGGGCATCCTTCCGTGACAGGTCTGCACAGGAATCAAAACAGAAGGGTATTGTTCTAGAGCTCACAGGTGCTACTGCCCTAGGGGTTAAAATGCCATTCTGAACTAAATGCATACATATATTTCATAAAGTATGAACATAAAAATACTGAAGTTATTGCCTGGGGATAGGGATGCTAGTATCTGTGACTCTTAACTTTAAACCAAATATATCTTTCCAAAGACGCAAGTTTAATCACATCTGTGAGTAAAGGCTGTCCCTCTCAAAAAACACGTTAAAAATGGTGTTTGAACTGACTATACCACATGCAGAGTTGACAAACCTATGTCATGTGTAACTGCAGATAAACCATGGGGTGAGGGGGAGGGCAAACAACAGTGGCAGTGTGTGAATCAACAGACAGAAAGTATAATCTTCCCATGAGCAAATCCTAAAGGTCTTAAAAAGTGCAGCTGTGACTGTATCAGACCAAATGTTCCCCAAATGAGCACCTCCAAGCACCTGCCGGTGGCTTAAGGCGAGCTGACTGACATCATTGTGATGTCTCCAGCTCATTCTCAGCTGCTGAAGCACATCAAGGAGGCAACTAAAATAATACACAAGTACCATTCTTTTCATGTCAACAGTTGCTATCGTCACAGAATTGCAACACTATTGGTGAAAGCAGCTAATCAATTAGGCAATTAATGCATTAAATAGTGCTTCATCCGGAATCCCTGCAGTCAGTTAAAGCTGTGTAGTGCATCTGCACCCTGGGAATGATGCATCCTTCCATGTCTCAACACTGACCTTTTACACTGAGATGCACGTCCTGCTACGAATGCTCAGGCTGCATTTATCGTTTCAGTGCAGAAACCATCTGCAAGAGAGTCTTTGCAGAGCAGTGATCTGCAGGCACAAATGAGAAACAAAATTCTGACCTGCACCACTGTCACATGCCCAGATTACGCAAGTTCTGTTTTTAAAATCCTTGCTTGAGTTAAAGCCCATACCAACTCTTTCTGCAAGCTGCAAGCTGGAGAGACTCTCCTTTCCAGTTTCTCTGGCCAGGCCCCCATCCATTCTGCTTCCAACACACAAAGGAGAAAAGTTTTAAACCAAATACGATGAGTGACAAACGATGAAATAAGTAACAAATGACAAAAAAGGTATTAAACTAGTTTGGTCTTCCTAACCACTCTTTCAATACATAGGGTTAAGGAAAGGACAAAAGACTCCAAAGGCATCCTTAACATACAGTCTAAGCAGACAGGCCGCCTTGAAGAGTTTATCGGTTTAGGACACTACAATTAAGCAGGGTTTGCAAACAGTATGAATTAGACTGTCTCTGGAAACATAAAGAGAAGACAAGCAACGTTTCAGTTTTTATGACACCACTTTTTCAACTTACTAGTAATGTTGGTTCAACAAACCAAAACTTCTTAATTATAAATTAAGAAGAATGTTCTGAATCAAAACAATAACTATGTATTTTGGGTTTGTTTTTTTTTTAAAGTTGACTTCTTTGATGCTGGAGAAAGGAAAAGCAATTTTGCTTTGAGTGTGACTATTACAGCGGAACTGGAACAGATCTCCACTGTGCATAAAGGTATCTTAGTATGAAACACACGTACTCTATCTGTCTGGCAGTCTGGTTTCCTGGTTTCTGGCCACAAAACTATTGAGTTATGAACCTGTAAACTGGGAAGAGCCTTTTGGGGCAAGAAGGGTTACAGAAATCCTACGAGCCATGAGACTGAGCTCTGGCAGAGCCCTCTTAACCGGCGCCCACCGAGTTCCCACCTGCCAGCAGTGCCTCCAGCTGAGGCCGGGTAGCACCAGCCGCCTGCTTTAAAGAAGTATCGATTATTTCAGCCAGCAGGCTGTTTTCACGGGGACAAGTAAGTTCTGACTCGCGGAAAGCAAAGCCCGGTTACCACAGGCATGCGGTGCGGGGCGCAACTGCCTCCTCGCCTCAGTAAAACAAAACTTTCTACGGAGAAACAAGTCAACGCGGGCTTGCAGGGCTCTGCCCACAGCTCCGGGCTCCCCCGGCCGCCGCCGCTTTTCCCCGGAAGGGTCCGGGGGAGGCCGGGCAGCCGCAGCCGGCGGCGGCGGGACGGGGCTGCCCACTCACCCACCTGTGGCGGCCGGCGCTGCCCGCCGTCGCGTCTCACCTGTATCTGCAGCGGCACCAGGCGCACCTTGCAGCGCTCGCTGACCAGGAAGCCCTTGGGCAGGTCGATGTACTGGCTCCACTCTTCGGCGAAGAGCTGCACCACGAACTTGCGGTGCATGTCTATCTGGTCCCCGTACAGACTGAGGAACTTTTGGATCAGCAGCTCGTAGCCGGCGCCACGGGGCACGCTGGAGGGCCGCGCGAAGACAGAGAAGCAGAAGAGGACGGGCACCGAACCCCCGCCCGCCGGCGAGCAGCCCCCGCCACCCGGAGCAGCGGCCGCGTCCGCCGCCGCCATCTTCAGGGGTAGCCGCGCCGAACCCAGCCGGCTCGCTGCGGCCCACGCCGCCCCTCCTCCTCCTGCCGCCTCCTCCTCCGGGCCGGGCGGGCGGCGCCGGCGGCCCCCAATCCCGGCTGCGGCTGCTCCTGCTCCTCCTCCTCGCCATGGGGCCAGGCCCTGCCCCGCGGGCCATCGGGGGTGGGCGCGCCGCCCGCGCGCCTTCGTCGGGCGGGCTGTGGCGCTGCGGCCTCCGGCGCACCTCCTCGGAGGGCGGGTGCCTCCCCGTCAGGCGGGCGGCTGGGGGAGCAGACCCTCACCCAAACGTCCGTCCTCATTTGGGCCGACGAGCAGCGTCCGGGTCTCTCGCAGAGGAGCAGGGCGGCGGGAGGCGAGGGCACCGCCCGGTTGGGGCGGCGGCGTCGGGGCCATCGAGCTGGCGGCAGGGCCAGCTGCGGGGCGGGGGCGCGGGGCCGGGAGCAGCGGCGCCCCGTCGGGCGGGGGTGGTGGCGGGGGGCGCCACTCGGGCGGGAGCCGGGGGGGGCCCGGCCGGGCCCGGCCGCGCCCCGCGGAAGCTGGGGGGGAACCTGTTGAGAGAGCCTGAAAAATGCCGAGTGTCTTTCCAGCAGCATCCCGCGCGATCTTAGCTCTAGGCGGGGAACAGTTGTTCGATCTCCCGGTACCGAAGCCGTTTTAACACGGGGCTTTCCTCAGAAATGTCAGTTTCTGAACAGCGGGAGGTACCTGAGGTGCTGCGCGCCGAGGCTCTAAACCAGCAATTGCATCCTCGGGTGAGGAGAAGGGAACAGGATGCAATGCGTCCCCGCGTTTTCTCCTTCCCAACTTCGTGTTTTCTGCAAGATTTCAGATTCATTAACCTTCTGCCCCACACCCCCCGGGAATCACTGGCAGCTGTAAATGTTGCCCGTATTTTTGCCATAATTACCAGATTTTCTGTTGCACTTCAGTGTGCTTGGGCGAAAGGATCTGAGTAGCGTGTTACAGTCGTAGAAAGAAAATACGCTGCATTAAAACCAACTGGACGTTTTCACACGCTATCCAATGCAGTGGCACCACCATGAAGGTTAATGGATGTCTGCCTGGCTAAATATCAACAAGCTGAAGCTCAAAGTTGTCTTCGTGCTTTACCGATGTTGCAAATCCAGAGCTGTCATGTGAAGTGATAATATTACATTGTCGCTACTTTTTTTTTTTTTCAGAAAATACAATGCTAACCTGAATTGATGTAAAAATTGCAAGTGTAAGGAGCCTTTCACAATTACACATTTACACACTCATGTACTTAACTAGGCACTGAAGCAGCCTGAAGTGATTTTTTTATATTATGGCTGTATTCCTCCCAGCTTCCTGCACCTGCACATTAGTGTGTCCTGGAAAGCTGTACAGTGTCCTTGGTCTCATTAGTTGAATTAATCATAACTCATATGAATTCATCATAACATCAGTGTGTTTATCAACATTCTTCACATACAAAATCCAAAATGCATTGTCTACTAAGAGGAAAATTAACTCTATCCCTGCTGAAACCAGGACATAGGGAAAACATGCAAATTTTTCTGTGTCTAGGCAGAAATTATATAAAGGAAGGTTTTAAAAGGATTATATTGCAAGTCCAAAATACACATTGGTTCTGCCTTCTTTTATTGTCAGTGAATTCAGTGGATTCATGCAGAGTTTGCACCTGCTTTCTGAAGGAGGTAGGGTCAATCTGATTGTATTCAGTCTAACTGAACACATCTCTGTGATTAAAAAATACTTTTTAAAGAGTGAAAACACAAGAGATCCTGTCTGTCGGGGTTCTGTTTAAACATTTGATCCCATCCCATGTGTAACAGTATTTAGCCTGGGAAAAAAAAAACAAACAATTTTCAGCTCTATAAATGCATATGTAAGAGTGTTCAGTGAAGTACATATAACTCTATTCTACCTGCCAGCTATAAAAATATCCAGCAGACAGGGTTCTGGGGTTCTGCACTCAGTTTAACTATTTATCCGTGCTTACTGTTCTGCTGATTTAATTTCTGGATACAGATGGCCATTAATGCTGTTAGTCTGGAGGCATACAGGGTGACCAATTTTATGGCCCAGTCATTAGCTAAGTTGAATCAGTTCCAGTTTTCCAAAAGGAAAGGTGACAAATTGAATACTCAGTGAATTCTATTTATTTTCTGTGACTTAAATTGGTTTCCAGTTCTTAATTTGTACTTTATTTTAATTGAGTGCAGTTCTAAAATTCAATATATTTCTAAAACATAGCATGGGTAGTGGTTTTGTTGATTAATGGTGTCTTACATGGGCTTCCTTTTTCCATTTTAGCAAGACAGGGCTGTCTGTATTAACGAAATACGCCATAGCAAGTTCTTACCTTTCTACAATTGCTGTCTACTATGAATACATTTGAATACAAATTACTCAGTTATTATGCAGAATACATAACTGATAGTTTGGTAAGTTAGCTAGATTCAAGCTTATTTAAATAACAGAAAATTCTTTGCTAGCAGGGTTACATTTATGCAATAGTAAGGAAGCAGTACTCAGGTTCATCCAAAATTTGGACAAGGAGGGGCTCCTCCACTGCAGCTGACCATTGCTCCCCTCTATCTAAGGTCAGAGAACAAGCAGGGAGATGGACCCAGATGTGCAGAGCTGGGGCTGCTCCCCCATCCCTCCCTGTCCAAGGTCTTGCAGGCAGAGGAGCACAACCGCCATATTCCTGCGCACATATGCAGGTCAAGGCTGATAGCTGCTTTCCTTACCACAAAACGCATCTGTCCTTACCAAGTGACACCTAACCTTGGCCTTTATCTGCATCTTGACTCCACTTGTCTCATGCTATACCACCTTGGATCTTTTTGCTTTTCAAATTCTCTCTCTTTCCCCAGTAGCTCCACAGTCAGTCTTTTCACATGTAGTTTAATTTTTCTCCTGAAAGCGCTTAATTTTTTTTTGAGCAGCTGCCTGTGCTTGGGTGGTATTGTCCCATAGCGAAAACCCCTTCTGACAGAAGCAGATCTCAGACAATTCTTCCTCCCCCAACTTCGGCCATCTTCAGTTTCCAAAGTATTACCCTGAGATGCAAACTCAGGAAAGGACACTTTCCAAGCATCACCAACTGAATGTAAGTTAGATTAACTGACTTTTCATGTGTCTTTCAATCATGCAGCTCCTCCGGCAGTGGCAGATCAGGCTGCTTTGAATTAAGCTGCAGAGCTACGGTGCCATCACAATATGAGGCTTTAGTCCACCTAGAAAATCCAGCATAGCATTTTTTGCTTCACAGAAAGAAAAGAGGGTATGATGCGCTATGCAGGGAAAATGTCCAATGATCCACATTACACTGGCCTAAAACAAAGATGTACTGTGTACCCAGTTTGAACAACAGAAGTGTGTAAGAGCATTTGTAACACATCTCTCTGGCACTTCACGTTGCAAGTAATGTGTGATCAGTCCTTGTACACAATAAAGAAAAATGTAAGTTCTGCTAGAAAACCAGTGTTACTGATCTCCAACCATGTTTGTTTAAGATGTTGCCAATCTCACACTTACAAGCCCAGCATATGCTGAAGTCATAAAAAGGGGATATAATCACAGCAAATATGCCTCTTGGGTGGTACATTCAGCAACACACTATAAAGCAATTTATTGAAAACTACTGAAGTATCAAAGACTTCAAGTGAAGGCCAAATTTTCTTGTCCCAATTCTGAAACATTTTCTGGCTATATCAATCCTTCCTACTAATAAGTCCATTGGCATTCTGCTCAGACACAAGGCTCTGCCTGCCAAATGGGACCTTCCTTTCCTACAGCAGAACTGAACAAGGTCATCTGATCTGTAGCCTCTGGGAAGCATTCATTAATTTTGTTTGTTAAGGAGCACTTCCATCAAGATCTAGGCAGGATAAGGAGAGAGAGATGGAAGCTCATGCTATGTCCACTTTAAAAATAGAGACACACATTAGGTTTCAAATCGAAAGCCAGAATTCAGGGCATTAAAATGTAAACTTCTTAGTATGTGAAGAGAAAAGAATTTACATTTTTGTAAGACAAAACCAGTTCAGTATTCTAATTTTTGGATAAGGGTTTATCAGTTTCTTAATTCAAAGTTTCAGAAGTCTATTTTATGCCTGATTCATTTTACTTGTTCATTTCAGTCTGCCTGAAAGCCTATTATATGGTCATCTTCTGTAGAACGAAACACAATATTGAACTGAATCTCCTAAAATTAAACACTCCCTAAAGCACTCCATTGAAAATTACAGTAAAATCATGTATAGAGAGAGTAAACTCTAGAGAAAAATATTTACTGCTCTAGTGATGTCCTCTCTGTCAGTGAGAAAAATGTGAATTGTGAGGCATGTCCTGCAGTTAACAGTTTTGAGTTTTGAAAGCCCAAAGTGAGCAGGTAGCTTTAAAATCAGAGAGAGCTGACATTTCTTATTGTTCAAAATCCTCTTTGGCATAGCAGCTGCCTGAAATTTACACAACATGTACAATAGGGAGGAAGTGAAGGAAAAGGGAACCGCCATAGTACTGTATTTCAGAAACTGGCATGCATAAATACCTTTCTGTGCTGTTTCATTGATTTTCTGT
>JAAGAY010146301.1:0-20783 GCA_011801015.1 Ardeotis arabs | reverse complement strand
CGCCCACGCGCAGCCGCTCTTCGAACCCGCCAATCCCCGCGCACCCGCCCCGCCGGAAAGCCGCATCGTTCATACGGACCAATGGGAAGGCGGGCTCGGGTGGTGGTGGGCGGGGCGAAGCGGGGGAAGGCGGGAGCAGCGCAGCCGGGCCCGCGGAGGGGAGGGGGGAGCGGCGCTGCCCGCCCCGCGGCCGCGCTCCGGTGTCCGGTAACCGGACACCACGGCCCTGCCGCGGGGAGCCCGCCTGCTGCCCAGCGCCAGCCAACCGGTTTAATAAAAGTTTAATGACAGCTGAAATAAAAGTTTAATAAGAGCCGTAACAAAAGCAGCGCCGCCGCAGCACGGCTCCGTTCCCCAGAGGAGGAAGCGGCAGGGACCGGGGGCTGCAAGGGCTGCGGCCGCGGGGGCTGCGCGCCCCCTCAGCCGGCAGAACGGGGCGAGGAATGCAGTGAAAGAAGTTTGGTGATGCCTCTCTGCTGCAGAAGCCGAAGCAAGGCTGTGTGGCGGTGAGGTAAAGTGTGAGCAATTGTATTTTATTACCTTTTTTTTTTTTTTTTTTAAACTGTAGCCCAGCGGGATTAACGCGCCAGGAGAGGAACCTCCCGTTCCCCACCGCTTCTGTCAGTTGTGCCTTTATTTCCTCGGTACTTAACCCAGACTGACACCTGTGCACATCCAGGGCAGGGGGATGGTTCTACAAAACCGACAGAAGTAAATCCTCAAATGTATTTAAGTACAAAATAATTATTACTCGTACCTTGCAGATTTTGATCCGTCTAAAATCGGAGAAGCAATGGCGTTCATACTCTACGTAAAGGGGGTATGGAGACTCCAGAAAAGCACGAATTGTCAGGCTGGATGAAAACCCAAATGAACAGTTCATTTTCAGACGAACTGGGCTGTATTACAGATGCAACTGAGGACGAACAAGATGACTTACCTTATGATGGAGACGTAGGAACAACCTGTAAATACAACAATAATGCAGACAATCTGAATGACTGTACGTGTACGAAGCATATTTCCGGTATTTTACACTTATCCTGCTCTGAAGATAACCAAAACATAAAAGCAACAGCAAATTATGGAACTCCTCCACAGCCTGAGGAATTCTCCAGAGGTGCCACCGGAACAACAGGAATTTCAGCTGAAACGCCTGGAAGTGAAGCTTCCTTTAAGAAGGAATCACCTGCTGGTGCCTGTAGTGAAGCAGATCGCAAAGAACACCTAACTCACTCAAAGATGTCTAATGTCCTTTGGCGTCATTTCTCTAAGGAAGAATCAATAAGCACATGCCAGTTCATCGAATGCGAGACAATACCAGAGACCTCCTTCACAGAAAGCATCAACGACGCCGTGAATAGACGCGTGCCTTCAGAACATGTCAAAGGCCCTTTGGCACAGGAGCAATGGGCAACTAACTTTGAAGAATATCATTTCGAAAAGCACAAGGAAGTAAACACCAGTGATAAAAATCAAAATTTGCTAAAGCAAAACAGATGTGTTTCAGAGAAACCTACTGAAAAGTGTGGGTACAGACAAGAAAATTCACAATTGATTAATGAGAATGAAGACGCACACATCTTTCAAAACATGAAAAAAGAGAGAGACCTGTTTAAGAAAACAGTTTCACCTCACGGGCTCAAATACGGCCAGGCTGAAGCTCACTACTGCCTTCCTAACTTCTCCAAAGCTGCTTCAGAAGTTACAGTACCAAAAAGAAGTGACAATATTAACTCAGAAGAAATCAGCATCCCAGAACTGTTACATCAGCTAGAGGTAATTAAGATGCTTTAAGAAATTCTTAATACGTGGTAGAGTGATGTTTTACCGTAAGAGGATACTCTGTGTCCAGTAAAACCCAACACGACTGGTTCATGCAGGCGGTCTGTAGGTATCGGTGAGTTTGTCACGTTAGTCAACAACTGCTTTCACAAGTAAAATTTGGTGGGACTCAATTTCTATGGAACCCTCATTACCAGATATTTAATGATGCTCCAGGGTATTATTTGCAATATTAAAGCATCTTATCAAATCATTAGGAAATTTGCTATATATTGTTATTTCTAGTATTATATGTAAATGTTCCAGTTCACCAGAAGTACTAAACTGAAAGTGCCTGCGTTTACATTAAAGATATCTTTGCCTTTTTCGCATCTTAACACTCTTCAGCTTTTTATCCTGGCATTTATTGGCAAGGCAATTCTTTTTTAAGGAGCTGTTTGACAACAGTATTTCTCTCATTGTAGTACATTTCTTTCTTCTACAGTTTGTTAGTAATTAGATAATCACTTTTCAATTTCATGCCCTGCCATGGAGTTCACCCAGAGAGCTACACAGATGCTGAAGTCCATTCCTAGATTTCTATCTTTGTAAATTGTTTGAGATGTAACAAGTTTTAATCGTTTTCCCTGTTATTTCCTGGCCACAAACAAGATGCAGACACAGCATGCTGATGCCCAGAATCGTACTGACCATCTGAGATTTAATCCTAAGGTAAATCTCAATAGATTTTTTTTTTTTTAATTAATTCTTATCTCTAGGAGTATGAATATTCCCCAAAATTATTCTGTCACCTTCATATCATACTTCCTACTTATCCAAATCCTCTTTACGTTTTCACAACACAAAGTTGAAGTATTTAAGTATTAATACAATGAGACACTATATGTATATCAAACTATAAACACAGAAAATTATATCCTATTGTTATAATAAACATTTCATTAATATTAATAACTTCTCCTAGCATTTTGATTTATTTCTAAATCTTTTGTTTGTCTCCACAAGTGTTATATAACCAAAGTTCTCACTTTAACAGGTACTTCCTCAGCCAGATTTTCCAAATGCCAGCATTGCCATTTCCTCAGGAGGCACTGGGCCATCCTCTGAACTCTTTACAGTACACGCTCCTGTCCCTATGCGATCTACACATGGTTTGCCTAAAGCAAGTAAATAGTCATTTGCATAGCTACTGTAATTTTATGTAATTTGATAGCATTTGGGGGCAGAAATTCTAATTGTTTGATCTTATCTTGTATTCTGTAGGATTACAGTGTGGAACAACAGCATTACCAGCAGCTGGTACACTAGAAACACACTGTCCACATCCTTTTAACTTACTACCAGAACCAACACTAGGAGAAAAGATGTCTCAGATACTAAAGGATCAGACAGATCAACTGTTAAAGAAAGTAAAGACCTCTGTTTCAGTATATACTTTGCACTGATGATAATTTCTATATTCATTTGGCATACTTATTTTTAAAGTACCAAATAAAAGTCTAATATTTTGTCTTGAAGGTGGAAGACTTCTCTAAGCATATGAGCCAAGAGACATTCCTTTTACAAGACAACTATCTGGTAAATTAATTTATGCATTTTCAGTTATTTGAAATGTACTTTAAATGGCTGCAGACTCACAGTTTTCTGGCAAGATATTCCATGTTTTCCTCCAACAGAGAGTTATGATTTTAAGAGGCAAAAATGAAGTTTTCAGTTAGATGGCTGAGTGCTTAAATCTGTTTTAAGAATTAAAAAACTCAAAACTATTAGTGAAAGGCCTTAAGTTGCCCTACATGTAGGGTATCAGTTCAGAAGTTATGGTTTAATACTTTCCTTGTACATAGTAGAGCAGCACAGAGTACTAGGTGGACGTCATCATAATGACATTTGCTATTGAATGATTTCTTATTGGTGAAGGCGTTAAATCAATTGCGAAGATACCTGGATGCCTTGGAAAGGAATTACTTAACAGCTAGAGAACAGCACCGTAGTTTACAGCTGCAGAACAACACGGACAAGTCTATCAATGCTGGAGAGTTTGATCCTGAAAGGTCAGCAGATAAGTGCTTAGTAGTACATTTGTTTATTTTCCATATTTTGAGTGTCTTACAACTATTACTTCATTTATCCACTAGAATTTTTCTGAAGTGAAAACATTATCTTAAACATCATATGTGGTAAGCTAGAAGTGATTTGGCCAAAATTCATCTTGGGCTTTAATTGATTAATTCAAGTTCTTAAAAGAGACTCTGAACTCCATTAATTTATTTTTTTTTTCCTATGGGAAGTACACCGCAATGCCCAATATACTTATCATAAAAAAATAAAATAAAATAAAAATCAATTTACACAGGTTTCACTAACTATGTATTGCAATTGCATTTAGAAAGGTGGAAGGGGAAATATTTAGACTTGGGATGCTGCTTGAAGACATGCAAGAACAAACTGATGACAGCAAACACAGCTTGTCTTCTTTGCTTACTTCCTACGAATCTGCCCATTCATCATGCTCAATTTGTCAGGTAACCCCATGGGATTTATTATTTGAACACTACATTATTCTGGTTTACTGGTGAAAGTCTCAAGAACCTCAGGGTGGTTGTGCTATTGTATGTGCTCCTCTAATAAGAGCACAGCACTTTTAGACAGCATGTTACTTCAAAGAAAATGTTGCATTTTCATGATATTTACTTCATATTTCATTCATTACAACTGAAACTTAAGTATAAAAACATGGTTATGCTGAATATTCTTAATCCTGGCTTCAAAAGCATTTATTTCAGAATAAGAAAATAGGAGCAGCCACTTTAACTTCTACAAAGCTGTCTTTGTTTTGGGGAACTAATCACTATCATTTCGTTGGAAGAAATACTACTTGGTTTGTCCAAGATTCTTAAGCTGCAGAATCACTAGCAGACCAAACATCGTCGTGCTATAGAAAGTTGAGTTTACTGCTAAGTGTGGTAGTATTTTGTCCCAGATCATAAATGCACAAAAAATTTCTTACGGCCTTCCACAAATCTACAAACAAGTATCACCAAATGCTTTCATAGTCAGTGTTTTAGGAAACATTTTTCTCTGAAGCCAGGTGAGAGAGGCTCAGGAAATGCTGGCTGGTGGAAGCCATGTACGTGCAAGCCATGACTACATACTACGTGTATCTGTGCTATGGTTTCTTTGTACAGAGCTCAGTAGTTTCAAGCACTGCTGATCCTCCAGAAAGAAGAGCTATCGAAACCGCGTTTCTTCACAAGAAGGATGAGGGAGAGAAAAGTCAGACAACTGATGTAGTCCCACAGACAATTAAATTTTCTTTAGAAGGTGACAAGTGCAATCTTTGTCTTCACATGTAAGTGAAAAACTTGAAACAGCTATTGAAGTTTTTGTAAAAATTTACCTAAATTATTTGGTGACTATAGAAAATTGGGATGTCTGGAATCTCTGAAAGAACGGGAGTATTCCCAGAATAAAACTTTTACAGAATTCTGTAACTACATAACCAAGAATTCCTTCCAGCCTGGCATTCTTATCTTTTTTTGAGGTCTTATGGACCTTGAAATATTTCCTGAAGCCAAAACACTACCCTCAGTTTCACTAGGAGTTAAATCATACCTCTGTACAAAATTCATTGCACCCACACAAATTCAGGATGTGAATCACTAGTCAAAGCACAGCGCCAGTGAAAAAATACAGCAATATTTGTGTGGTATTTTAAATTAAAAAAAAATAAAAATAAAAAAATAAAAAGGGATGCAGATATTTACAAAATTAGCCATCAAAACATTGTGAAACAATTCCAGATACCATCCCTGCCCTCCTGGGGAGTATTTCATAGGTGTTAATTATCTCAATGAGAATAGAAAAATAAAATAAATGGTTTCCCCTTAACCAATTAAGGTTGCAAGAGAGACCTAAATCAACTTCCAGAAGAGAAACAGAGCTTCTGGGGAAAGGAGGTCCGCTAGCAAACAAGCATGCTTCCAACATAATGGTATGAGATCTGTTGCCACGCTTGTGGTTTTTTAAACTTAGATTATCTTATTCAGCTTTGAAATCATGCAATATTTTTCTCTTCAGTTTTTTGCACAGCACAATGGCTCAGCATATCATAACCCTGCTGAATTGGTTTCCGAAGGAGTAATTTAAGGAAAGACTCTCAAATATTTTTTAAATTTGTGATAGTTTGCTTTTCTGAGGAAAGACTGCATTTAATAGCCTGCCTTCGTTATTTGTTCAGAAAGCAAAAACCTACAGTCAATTGCTTGCCTTCAAAAATATTTAAGGCATTGAGATAAATTAATTAATACATGGTCATCCTTCTCAAAGCAACATGAAAACCTGTCTTGAATTCCAGCTTCCCAGACAAAAAAGTACTCATTTTTTCCAGTCTGCTCTACAGTTAGAATTGTAAACAGATAAATCAAATTGTAGAGTTGATGGCAAATAAAAGCAATATGGAAGCGATGTGCGAATGATGCCACCATTCACACTATCCTGTCTGAAACACACAGTAATATAAACAATCTTACATAAATTTGTTTTGCCTTCTGGGTGCAACAGAGATTCCTTTCACCCGAGGAAAAATACGCTGCTGAAGGTCTTGCATGCCATTGTCAGGGTACATTCAGTAAAAAATTTAATGCCAATGGAGAAAGTATGAAAGGGTGGGAGTGTTACGTGCTTTGGCTTTTGGTTTTCTACAGCTCAGCGAACAGATACGGGCATGTACGCTGAAATGTCTCTACACCGGACTCTGCGTGAAACACTGAATACTACATAGAAAATGAGAGGATGATCTGTTTTCAAGTTTATGACCAGTTAATCACAGAAGGTTTATACACATAGGATCTCCCATCAATTTTATTAAAGACAGGATTATCTCTGCATTGCAGGCTAGCCTATCTCAGCGGACCAGTTTAAGGTCTATGGTGCTTAAACAGCACAGCATATCAAGAGGCTTTGTCTTTGTTCTCCCTTCAGCAATGCGTGTCAGCATCCCAAACTAGGACGATTGCAAAGTGTTCGGCAATGAAAAATATTTGAAATTATCATTGTCCTGAACTCCTCTGGTAGGACCGGAAGGAGAGCATATTGATACATCTGCATATACTTCAAGTGTAAGGGTCAATCTGTAAGATTTCATTTACAGAATTGTCAGTGCAATAAAGTAATTCTCCAAAAGGAGTTTGAAATTTTGGCAAATTAAGTCTCTATCCAAAGCTAGATCTTATAATACACACAGTGTAGAACACAATAATATTCATCTAAATATTCTCTCAGATATTTTACAGAGTAGATGTTAATATTTATCTAGTAAAACTCACCTAGCTTCTTTTTCTTTCCTCTGTGATTTAAAGGAAGTTAGCTTAATCTTCTGATCATTATTTTCATGAATGGGTGGAAAACTTTCCAGATAAATTTGATTATACTGTATGCCCTAAATTGAAAATAAGGCAAACAAGGAACTTTGTTCTTGTTCTGTCAGAAGGTACATCTCAAATATTCCTCTAGTTATCTAACAGCAGTAAAATTAAAACCTTAACAGCTCAAAGTTACTAAGAAACCATATCATCCTTACCTTTGATAGTATTTTGATGTAACATATGTGAACATGTATATAAATACATAGGATTTCATACTAGATGTTGATTATCAAGACTTCTACGTTTAAGCATGTTTAACAGCTCTGGTAAGTCAGGGTCCTTTTGTCAGAACGTGTCCTTTCACTAAAGTGGTCATTATTTCGCAATTAGTTAATTTTTAATTTAAGCTTCTACTTGCCATCTTTTCAAATAATTGAAACAGGGTTTTTCTGTGAGTAAATCTAGTTTCTCTTCAGCTAAGCAGTGGTCAAACATTAATATAATATGCTGATAAGGCTTGTCATAAAGGTACTAATATACAAGATATCATTTGTTTTCATGCTCAAAGAAATACAAACGTCCAGGAAAGGAAAACTGGAACACATTCACTCTTCATTCAGAGAAAGCCAACTGATTTATCAGACACCAACCTGAGTAAGTAGTAATGGCATACAAAAGTCAGAACTGTGCTTATACCTACCGTTGAATCCTGTTAAGACATTCCTGTCACAGCGCAGCAGCATGAAGATTGATTTGTAGTTTTAAGAGGTGTCACTGCTTAGCACAGTACAAGACACTAAGAATAAAGAGGAGACTACAGAGGACACCGAGTCCAATTGACTTAGTAAGTCTCAGTGACAGACCAAGAGGCAACAAGCCAGCGACAACAGAATTTCCAGTTAGACATGAGCAAGAGTTTTAACTCTGGGTCTAGTCAAACATTGGAACAGTTTTCCCTAGAGAGGCTGCAGCATCTCCATCCTCAGAGATACTCAGAACTCAACTGGACAGGGTCCTGAGCAACTTCATCTACGTTGGTCCTCCTTTGAAAGACCATTAGGCCAGACGATCACCACAAGTCCTAACCAACCTAATTACTCTATAATTCTAATCCACCTTTTTAGATAAGCTTCCAAAATATTACTAACATTTTCAAAAGCCTAACAGTGGTGTACGCACAATGCTTTGATTTTGCTTTTTCTCCTTATCATGTGCATTTATTTCATGTCCTAGAAGGAGATTCCAGACTTGGTGATTGAAACACTTCGTATAAGTACTTCCACTTTTAGTTTTTGGATTCAACTTCCTTATTCTGCATGAAAACAAAGGAAAAAAAAAAAGTTTTCCTAAATCCTTGATCCATTCAGGATTGACACAGACTGGAAGTATTCTCCTACCTTAGTCCAGCTGCTAATAATATAATTTCACCAAATCCAAACTAGAGCCCACACAGGCTACTCTGAGCTGCTTCAAGTCAGCTGTGAAGTCATCCAAGACTCCATCCCAATTTCCTCTTTCCACTGCAGAATACTTTGAAGCTGTTAGTACCCAAAAACTAAGAGAGAATCACATGAGCTGTCCTAGATTCAGTTTTACATCTTATTCTTACCTTTGGTCGATCTTTTGCCCTTGGATTCCCTGTGATATCCTTTCACTTTAGTATAATAGACTGGGGCCGCTATCATTAGTACTGATTTGTGCGATAACTAAAGCAGTGCTGTACTAGATCCTTCCAAATTTGCTTGTCACATTCCTCTTAGGCTGCATTGTTTTTGTAACACTTCAACTTGTAGGAATTCTAACCTTCAAAACAAGAACATAAGGACCATCTCCAAGGGAGATGGAGAGCTTAATTTAAAAAAAAAAAAAAAAAAAAAAAAAAAAAAAAAAAAAAAAAAAAAAAAAAAAAAAAAAAAAAAAAAAAAAAAAAAAAAAAAAAAAAAAAAAAAAAAAAAACAACACACAAAACCAGTTCTGAGACTGGAAAACACAACCACGCAAAAAAAAAAAAACCAAAACCCAAAAATAAAAACCAACACACAACTACATTTGAGGCTTACAGTCAAGGCTGAAAACCAGTCTTTAAAGTTGAATCCCCACCTGCAAAACTAGAGGAAAGTGGACTTCTTCAAATTGCAGTAGTATTAACGGCAGTGAAGGGCTCAGAAATTGTTGTGCTGAAGGCCAAATAATTACCTAGGTAGACAGGCCATTATTTCTAATATTTCAGACCTTTTTAATGTATTTTTGGGATTTTAGGCAGCCATTCAGAAGACATCTCAGCCTATGATTCTTACAGTGATTCACAAAGCGAGGAACTTGGGAACTGCGAGACTGACACTTACAAAACATTCAATACGAGAACATGTGGAGAGAGAAAAGGTATAGTGATTCCAAGAACATTATCTACACAAAAATATTGTTTCTAGTGTTTGTTCTTCTGAACAACATGTCTTTGTTTTCAGGGCTTAGATGCAGATGCCCTAGAGGAAGCAGGAATCAATTCAAACTCAGTAATCACAAAGAATCTGTTCAGCCTTGTGCCCTGCATAGAAATAAAAGTTCTGGTTCAAACTGTAAGTATGATGTATTACTGAAATTATTACCCACCACAGGCTAGATGTTAAGGGGCTGAAAGCCACACTGCACATCTATCAGGCCAAATTTAATTTAGTATAAGCAATCCCTAGCACTGTAGCTGAACAGTGGATGTGCACAGATCTCGTAGAGCAAGATCAGCAAATCCAACTTGAACACGCCTAGCCAAGCTTAATCCCCCTGCACAAGAGCTGTAACCTTCTCTCATTCTTTACGTGTGGAGTCCCTTCCATATTTCATTCATGACAGGAATATCTCATTTTGCAGTGCCACATGGAAAAATATTCAAATTGGGCATTACTGTGCCAACTTTTTCAGTCCTAGCTGTTACCTCATGTAGTAGAAACAAGCACTAAAGAAAATTCCAGCTCTGCGCTCAAGTTGTGTGACATACAGCAAAGTCAAGGAAAGCCTAATTTAAAAAAAAAAAAAATATTTAGAATTGAACATCCTGCTTTTAAAGTCACTTACTGCAAATTCTTCTCTCTATACTGCAGGAGGAAATTGCACACAGAAAAATATAAGTTTTCAACAGTGGGAAGAAAGTATAAGTTAGCTACTTCTCTATATAAATACTGTAAAACTACAAATCAAAGTAGTAGTCATGTAATTATTAAGATTATAAGAGTCTGATTATTCTGCACTTCCCCCTGCAGTCTGTCACTGTATGAAAAGGAATATAAATCTGCATACCAGTTGTCATAGAACTAAATTCAACAGCAAATCCAAAAAGATTAATCTATCCTCATTTACACAAAATCTTAAACATATTTGAGTTTTATTCAGCAGCGTTGGTTACTTGATTTTATTTATCCTAAATAAAAGTGTTAAATATACAGAAATTTTTTTTTTGCTTTTGTTTTAAACATGGCCTCAACAACTCCAGCTTATTCACAGAAGAGAATCTCCACTCACAAGGCTCAAAAAAATAAACAGCCACATGAACTTGTAAACAGACTTTCTGAAAGGTAAGCTGTAGGAATAACTATATTAAGTACAACAGAACACGCCAGTGTTGAAGATTCGGCATAGAAAAAAACCAAAGAAAAACAAACAAACAAGCTTACCAGAATCCTAGGCAGGAGGAATGTTTTATCTTGTGGTCCATGCTGTGCATTAGAATTTTTCTCACTAATTAATTTTAAATGTTTACCCTAAAAACTAGTATAAATAATTCTTAGAGTAGTTCTTCAATCTTTCCAATTTAATGAAGAGTAAACATCTGACTTCTTTAGTGGACGCATTTGGTTAAAAAAAAAAAAAAAAGATGCAATCCTGTTTGCTACCAACTATTTCTTTTTAAGTAACAGTCCTACTGTTGTTAACGTTAAATTACACCAGCAGTCTGAGAAGTAAAATGGATTCTTAGTTATAGCACAGACTAGACAAACTCAGACAAGTTTTGTTACCGCAGTTTTTGACGTTATTACTCAATAGCAGTAATTGCCTGGAAGTACAGTGGCTGCACTTGGGAATCAATGGCACAGGCCACTCTGTCAGAGAAGGTTACAGCACCAGGAATGTGATGCTATTACGTGAGATTTCCTGACTCAGCATCCCGGAATGTTTTCTGTCTTACTGCAATCCTGATGTAACACGAATCACGATGGACTGTGTTTTACAATTAAATGAAAAATTCTACTCATTGTAAAATTAACTTGCAGCTGAGTATGCTATCAAGGTTTGTATATTTAATTCATAGTTTAGAAATTCTTCTGCTGGCTAAAATTGTTTGTATTTTATTCAATTTATTATATCTTATCTTTAGGCAAAACTTTGAGGCTGCCAAAATCTGCTATTCAAGCACGTATGATAAAATTATCCTTTCACGTCAATACTTGCCCAGCAAGAAGTCTGCCCAAAGCAAATCTGCAATCCACATCAGAAACAGAAACGCTAGTGACTCCGATGCAAATGTAAGGCGTTAGAGTGAAAATGGAAAGCCACACAACTATCTTGGGAAGAGTATATCCCCGCATCGCGGCACCGTTGAACATCTCCATCCTTCACAAGCTGATTATTACAGTCTAAGTCTTGTCTAGTCTATCTGAGGGTAAGACAAGAGGGAGTTAGAAACCAAAGTATTTAGTTTCTGTATTCATGTGTTACTCCATATGGGTATATTACAGACTTTTTATGCAACTTAGTCCCTGTATAAATGGTGAAAGGGACAGAAAAGGAGAGCTGGATCTTACCTCTGGAACTATGCTTCATGAACTGAAACATAAGAACACCCTAGCCATACAAACCACTATCAACAATAAAATAAAGGTTCTCAGTACAACAAACATGCACCACATGGAGGCTCCTACTTTAGAAAGGTGTAAATAAGTTCAAAGGATTACACAATTAAAGAGAGAAATAAATAGCAGATACTTCCAGCCTGAGTCCTGGAGCACTCTATCACTTGACTCAGAATTTGTACTTCTCAACATGTGAAAATGCTACACAGAACCTTAATCAAACATCACTTTCTGTTCTATACCTGTGTAAACATTTGCCTTCAGTATTAACACGGCTCTATTTTATTATTCCAAACAGATTTTAACTTCTACTCTGGATCACGCTATACAGACAGCAAACAGTCTGAAGAAAGCTACAGAACGAATGGTACGAGCAGTTTCAGAAGATCTCGCCAAAGTTAAAAGAAAACAGCTGTAATGATCCACTTTTAAATGTGATATTGTTTTGCTGATTGATACTGAAGTGTCAGTACCTCTGCAAATGCAGAATGATAAATACAGAGAACAGAAAGGCAGCTGACTTTACCAGCTGTTCTGTAACTGTCAGTACGAAACTAAACCACAGCATATTGGTATTCCACGTGCCACTGAACACCTCTATGTTGGCTAACCCCTGTTACTGCGTACAGCTACCTTCTTACTAAGAAGCTTAAGAAGAACTGGCTTAAACAAGCACGGTTAACTTTTTGACTTTCGATTTTCCCCCACTCCAAAGAGAAGAATAGATCTCGGTCATTACTACGTGTATTTTCTTCCCACACCGTAACAGCTTAAGCGCACCAACAAAAGGCAACAGCCTCTGCACCAGAGACAGCTATAAGCATCATGCTAACATACCATCATAGTTAATTACATACGTAATTGTTTTGTTTGTAGAGTGCCCTACATTCAAAGTTGTTTAAGATACTGCCTCGCATCTCTCAGTAACTGAGTAACACCGTTTGTTGTCTATGTATTCCTAGCAATTAAATTGTCGGTTACTTCACTGTGGTGTCCCTACCTTATCAGATATATCTGGCTGTGAGATTTTAACTGATGGTAAGTAGGTTGGAAAATTTTAAAATACTGTAGAAATACACTGGGCCAAGAAAATTCATCTGTGTTTTTCCTTCTGAAATCCATTCAACTGCAGCGGTTAAAAGCAAGCAGTTGACAGCCTTGTATTATCAGGGATGCTGTTCACTGAAGCAATTCCAAAGTATATAGGGACTGATAGAAATGATTGCTTCCAGTTAGCAGTGACAGTGCATTGCTTAAAAACGACAGTAATTTTCAGGCAAACCTGTGTGGTTTCATCAGTTGATGGAACAGATATAATCCAGACTCTGTCCACTCAAGCAGCGATAGCTAAACGTGCCGCTGCGTACCACTGATTCACTAGTCTGAGTCAACGCCTTTTTTCAGGGCTTCTCCCACACTTCACAGCCAAAAACAGCAGTAACCTCTTCTCCCTTAGGCTCTCGCTGTACAGCCTTATGACTCGATTTGCCTCTGCTTATTATCCTTGGGTTTACTTTATTTAGCTTAAGACAACAGCACGGGATAGTGAAAGGCTCACTCCCCTGTGCTCGATTAATGTTTGGAAAGCCTCTGTTACCACTTTGCAACTGAACTTAATAGTTGAAATAATTGCTGTAGGCTTCCTAGATCCAATTTAAAAAGATTTCTCTCTTCCGTAGAAATCTTTTTACACCACACAAACCTTTTGTTTACCCTGGGTCACTGTCTGAACCTGCTGTCCTGGGCCTGACAGCAAATGCCTAAGAAAGAAGCTATTCAAGGAGACAAGCAAACTGACAGCTCAGAGGCCTTCCAAATCAGCAGTTATATCTTTATCTTTAATAGTCCTATAGAGGTTTTTCTCTCAGGTAAGTCAAGGTGGTTTTTTTACCCTCATATAAAAATTTAAAGCGTGTCATTACTGCACAATGTCTCAAATGCTAAAAGTCCTTTTGTTTTGAATTTGACCCCTGCAAGTTTCCTGTGTTACTTCACATGCTGAATAGGAAAGGTGACACGTCTGCACACTAACACCATTTTTTCAAGGCTTCCACCACACTCCTCCATCACCTTTTTCACTCTTGAGCAAGGATCCTGTTCTAGCTATTCTTGACAGGGAAATTTCTCTTAGTAATTTCTGAATCTTGTCCAGATTCAACTTATGAAATAAATTGCACTTGGAAATTATATACATACATAAAGTCAGGGGGGTGGGGGGAGGGGAAGCAGGTGATGGATTCCAAAACTCAAAATTCTTAGTCTTGTGTTTTTCTGAGCTGCTAATAGCACTTAAACCCAAAGCAGACATTTGGAGAAAGTTTAATTGCTGAACATGCAGAAGTAATCCTACATTTCTAGTCAGTTATTTCTTCAACTCCATGCAACAAATAAACATCAACACAATGTATTTTATATACTACTGAAATCAGTTATTTCAGTTCTTCTATTCCTGTTCCTCAGCAGGACACTCAGTTATCCTCATCATGCCCCATGTCCTGCAACTTTTTAGAATTGTTCTCTTATTTCATTCCTCCCTGATGTAGGGGGGGGATTTGACCTTTTTCCACCTTCTAATTAACTTTGAATGAACTTACCTAGCAAAGATGTTCTCTTAACCTACTAGTTAACCTGAGGGCAAAATTAAGGCAAAACCAAACCAAACCATCTTTCCGCAAAACAAAAACCAAATACCCTTACAGCTGAAAAGCATGTAAATAACAAGCCATGAGTAATTTATTCTTTTTTAACATGACATTTCTCTCAGATTCTACATACAACACACTAACATTTCAAGGCACGTCCATACAACATCAATTTAAAAGGCTAGTAAGTTTAGACTTAAATTGTTTCCTAAGACAAATCTCAACATTACCAGTATTACTGAATTAATACAATTTAGAATTTATCTCCTTCAGCACAAATTTATAGATTTCTTAGTATGTAACAAAGCATAAGTAAACAGTAAATTCTCTTGAATGCACCAGGTTTTGGTATTTGGTTCACTTTTTGCTTGTATTTTTTAAATTTCCAAGCCACTTGAAAGATTCAACTGCTTTTCCTCTGCCCACACTCCCCTAGAAAGAGAACTTATGCTTAAAATTTTTTAATTTCTGTATCACAGGCAATTCAACTTATAAAACAAACAGAATCACAAGGAAGTTTGTAAAAAATTAAGTTTTTTTGAAAAAAATAATAATAATCCCTGTATATTCTTAAAGTGTACTTCAGTGCACCATGGACAACATTTCTCCGAAGTTATTAAGTTATTTATTGAAATTAGAACTTAGTGCTTCTGTAATTAACTTTCTACTTTACCCACCACCATCTAAAAAAAAAAAAAAAAAAAAAAAAAGACCAAACTTTTGATTTTTCACAACAGATATACTTAAAGAATTTTCAGTGTTATTTTACAGAAAATATTACAGTTTGAGACATTGCACCTGTGTAATATTTTTACCATAAACCCAAAATTCAGTCATTTTTAGAAACAAACTCTATTACAGAAAGGTTTCACAGTTCTCAAAAACAATTCCAGTTTATGTATAACCACAACAACTTTTAACATCTTTTGTTAGGAATGAACACGCCCTTTCAAAAAAAGCACTTGCAGTGTAACATTCAACCCAAGAAACAAACGTGCTTATTTTTAACTCTCTCTGCCTTCTACTCTCCCAACAAAGCAGCAAGTTTAAATCATAAAATTACATTCCATTAGTCAGAACCGTGTCTTTAGAAAAGACAACTCCATGAGAATATGTACATACTATTTGTCTTATCCTAATGCATCATAAACATCACAGTTTCTGTTCATCCTTAATACAGACCATATCCTTGGGTTTATTAAGGCTCTTTACTTCATCCAGTAGTCTGTTAGGTGTCAAAATATGAGTAGAACCTGACAAAAGAACGTAAGTATCAACTGTGTCAGTCTGAAATTCTGACTTTCAGACACTCTCTCAAAAAAAAATTTTATATATATATAAAATCAATTACATGCCAGTGTTTTTTACTGTACCTGGAAAATTCAAAAGTACAACAGTTCTAAGTGTTTTCATGTGACATCATATAAATCTAAGTGTCACTATTAGGTAGGCAGCGTCCCTCTTCCACGCACGGAGACATCCAGACTAGGACTCCTTCTTTGGATACAAGTTCCAAGTCCCTACTCTGGCCAGTTTGAAAACAGAGGCTCGAACCTGGGCCACTTTCACTCTACGCAACTGTCCCAGCCCGCAAGAAATCTGCCTGTTCTGTGAAAGGGTGAGTGAATGATAGGCTTTATCCTAGAATCAAGAAACCATCTGGATTAAGTATTATCACAACCAGGAGTTTTCCACAGAAATATCAGTTACAGAAAATTGGCTTTTACTGACTATCATTTCCTAGAAAAACAAATGGCAACAAATTCCAAGTCTGGGGCAGCAAAGAAAATTGTTATTATTCTTCAAGAGTGCACAACTACCTCTCTTGTTCTCATAGCGAGTGATTATAGCTTCTGCCATGAAGGATTTCCCTACAGTTAGAGAAGGAACTCTTAACAGTTTAAGATTAGGGCTGTCTTGAACCTTGAGTTCCATATGGATGGACACTACTAATATGGCTCACATTCCTCAGATTCTGAGCCAGAAATACAGGAAGGTTTTCATCTTGCAGAGAGCAGCATGGAAATTTGGGAGTTATCACCTTCCCTCAGAAATTACAAACAAAACTACAAGAATTATCTCTAAACAAAAGGGACCATGGTGCTGTGTTAGTGCCAGATGTTACAGTGACAGAGTGGCCTACACTAAACATGGCTTTGTAAACAAGTCTCGGATGAAGAAACAAACAGTCTTGTTAAACTACATTCCTGTTGTCCTGGTCTTTCCACTGGAACTCAAAACTAGGACCAGCTTTAGACCTATCTCAACCTCCTCCAACTAAACCAGCAAACAAAACAAACCAAAACACGCCAACGACACGCAAACACGCTGTCGTAGTTCAGCCCGCATCGGGACCAGACTACGCCCCACCATTTTAAGGTAACAAACTCTAGATCTCAGCATCAAGGTTGTTATTGCTTTAGGGTGTGGTTTGTGTAAAGTCTCTGAAGAAACTATAACAAGAACTAGAAGCTGTTGCAAAGTCAACTGAGCTACACTGAAAAAGGTTTTTTGGGGGTTGTTTGTTTTGTTTAGGTTTTGTCGGGGATTTTCTGGGTTGGTTTGTTTGTTTTTACTTATTTTCCTTTCCTCCCAGAGTGATTAATTTTGCAGTAGTCTGCCAGCTTTCCTACTACTTCTGAAAGCAATGAGAGTAATAAGTGTAGCTACAGGTTAAAGCACAGGCAAATAAAGTCTGTGAGGAAGTTGTAATGCAAGGAAATACAGGTCTGCTTAAATCCTTTTTGCTATACATCAGGCTACTTTAATAATATATTTCTCTGACATAATTCATGGTGATTCTTCTGTATTTGTTGTCCTTCATATCTTGTTGCAAAACAAAACAAAACACCACAAACCCAAACATCAAGCAATTTAGATAAACTGAAAAGATACTTGTAAACGCATAGTTTTAAAAAATACACTGGCTATCCTATTGGTTTACTGAACCAACTTCGGGAAGGTAAGAAGAACAATCCTCACATTTTCCAGAAACATATATACTGAGCTCCACATACCACCCCCCTTTCCCAAGAGAAGCTTACCAATAATAACTTCACAGGACTCGTAGGCCTGAGAAACTTCATAAGCACTGCGCATTTCAGAATACGTAACTCCTCCAATCACAAATATAATCAGTCTCGTTCTGCCGCTTCGCTGATCTTGATAACTCCCTTTAGGTCTCTGGCGTGCACTGTAAGAAATTTTGTAAGATGACATTTATATAGCTTCACTGATAAATTTCAGTAAAAATTATACGCTTAACAAGCAGTAATAATTTCTGTCATGCAGTTCACAGTTTGATTATAATTTCAGCAACAGAATTTAGACAAACTGATAATTAAAAGAATTCTAAATGAAAACAAGTTAGCACATTACTCAAACAGTTATCACAAAGGGGAAAAGAAATACCAAGGAAAAACCTTGTGGCACACACAGCTGACAAACAAAGGATTTCTACTCAGCACCTTAGTCCTGCATGCTAGCAATTCCAATTAGAGGTTCACTTGAAAAAGCTACAGTCTTAGGTTTTTCAGTCTCCAAACATGAACATAATCTCTAAAAAAATTTTTTGGCTGTTACCAAATAGAATTCAGATAGCTAGGAACAAAAAAATAAAGCTCTTAAAATCAATTTTTTAACACACATATAGTAACTGCAGATTCAGACCAAATAATCTGCAGTCCTGAGCTCTCTTTGCTAGGCTGCCTAAAAGAGTCCTGAGTTTCACCAGCCTATTAGAGATCCGGTTACAACGTGCAGGGACTTTCCCCAGTGTTTCCTTGCTGTGACCATCACGGCGCACATCCAGGCACATAAGGACACACCAACAGTTTGGTTAGCAGTGGAAGGACGCTTCCTCAGGAAAGCAGTTTTGATATCTGTACCATTTGTCTTTTACCAGTAAGGTACAAATTCCAATTCAAGTGTCTCCTCCACATTTAGGATATGTATAATGCTTCCCTCCCTATGGATTCCAGCATCTTATTAGTGTAATTAGCATTCCTGCAATAGAAACATTCTTATCTCTGTTCAGCTGTCTCGCCATTTAAATAACACTATCACAAGTGATAAGGCTGTCAGATTGGCAGGTATTGGTCATGAGGTTCAAGAGCTAGCAGGACTAAAAAGGGGGAAAGAAGGGACAGCACAAGTTAGTAAGTGTCCTGGTTTCGGCAGAGAATTTTCCTCTCAGTAGCCAGTGTGTTTTGGATTTCATACGTGAAGAATGTTGATAAAAACACTCTGATGATAGGAGTTGTTGTTAATGAGACCAAGGACACTGTCTGGCTTTCCACGTCTCGTTAAGGTCTCGTTAACGTGCAGATGCAGGAAGCTAGGTGAAACAGAGTAATTAACCCAAACTGGCCAAAGAGAGTATTCCATGCCATAAACATCATGCTCAGTACAGAAATGGGGGTTGCCCATGGGATGGGGCACCCATTCTGGCATGCATCCTTGGCATCCATCTTCTTTCCATCTCTCTTGCTTGTCGGCATCGTTCTCTCTACCTTGCTAGCTTGCTCTCCCCCACTTTGCTTGCTGCTCGGCGTAGTTTCCGTGATTGCTGCTCGGGCTGTGTCAGTCATTCGGACATCGGGTGGTGAGAAATCTTACATTGTTCATTTTGTATATTTTGTATATATTAATATCCTTATATTCTGTTATTTTTGTATCTTTCCTTTGCCATTTTAGTAAATTGTTTTTATCTCAACCCACGAGTTTTCCTTTCTTCTCAATTTCTCTCCCCCGTCCTGCTGGGTAGGGGGAGGGTGAGTGAGAAACTGTGTGGTGACTCGGGCTGAACCACCACAGTAAGTTAAAAAACATTTCCAGAAGTTACCCCTCAGTGCACATGCAGGTGCACGGAACGCATCATTTCACATTCATTAGCAGAGAATTCGTTTCAAGACCTACAACTTTTCTGGACTTATTTAAACCATCCCCTGACAACAGGGGTCAAATATCTAACAGGCCCATATTTCCTAATGAGAGAGCCTATAAAAGTTGAATTTAACTTACTGAAGTCATTAACTTCAAGAACGATACCATCACTAGCACAGCAGAAATAGCTTTCAGAAGAAATCAAAACTTTTTTTTTGCCTAAGTCACAGTATACTGATAATCCATTCCTGAAACTACTTCACACTAGAAAGCTCAATGGTTTAAACTTCTCATTCTGGGAAGATGGAAACGTTATTTCTAACTTTGAAGCGAACGGGAGACACTCCAAATAAAAAGCTATAGAAAAGTTAAGCTAACAACAAATCTCCGTATTCTTTAAGATGAAATAAAAGTATAAATTTTACACATTAAATTATTTCACCCCTTACTGAGAGCACTTTTTATAAGGCTTTAGAATGTACATGGCAAACACTGAGAAACGGGTAAATTATGTTGCAAGAAATGAAATAATTTACCTCACTACTCCTGAAATATTGCAGGTAGGAGGACACTGGGAACAATAAGGCCAGTCTTTTGAATCCAGTTTGTTTTCTATAGCATCCTGAAGGGCAAAAGAGAGACACACTTTAAACAGCCATGTAGACCTAAAAGCCATCAAGTTTCAGCTTCCAGTAAGGACGCCTAACTGGAATTTAATGCCAGCACATGCATTAGAACAATCGATCACAAGCAGCATCTCATGAACAACACCCCTGTATAACAAAATGCTAGACGACATAACACTAAAAGTTATTGTAATACTTTTGTATTTCTCAAGGAATTGGGAGTACATATATTTTCTTTCTAAACAGTATTGATTTACCTGTTCAGATTTCACTAGCAGCATTTGTAACTACCTTAATATATTTAATTTCTCCATAGCAGCACATGAGAGAAGTTAGGGTCCCCGAAGATGCAAACTAATGCCTGAAAGTCACCAAGAATCTATGAATGACAGCACTGGGTCAGAATACAGGTCCAGTGAACTCACTGTTCTGCCTGACATCAGTCGCTAACTGATGCTTAGGAAGAGATTTAAGAACAAAGCAACTACGCTTCTGGCAAGTAACATTTTTCCAGCCTCTACCAATCTACAGTTTAGATGTGAACTGTAATTTAAAGACCACTGAAGAAACAAAAAAAAAAAAAAAAAAAAAAAAAAAAAAAAAAAAAAAAAAAAAAAAAAAAAAAAAAAAAAAAAAAAAAAA